>JAKOGI010000244.1:335000-410000 GCA_029747015.1 Carnegiea gigantea | reverse complement strand
ACCAAATACTACCAAAAAGAAGACAATTTTCCTTTTGTAAAAATCAAAATGATCAGGAAATAGTTATCCCTACTCTATTTAACCAAATATAGAAACATGGAAAAAGTATTATTTCCTTCATCCTAATTTTTTCACCTTTCTAATTAACAGAAGTTTTTGGTTGCAAATTAACTTTAATTTCACAAATGCTCATTAAATGTATTCTGCAACCAATTTCCTGTGGGCAATGACTTGGTTGGTTAGAACAAGGTTAGGGGCCTTTAAATCCAAATTTGAGCGAGAGCTAAGGAAATTGAGATAAGAGCTGAAGAATGGTACCTCATAGAGTGATCATGCATTCCCAAAAATAAAATCAATAGAACCTTGAATGAAACATTCTTTGAAGTAATGCCTGCCTTGATCATCAAGAAGCGTGTCTTGAGCCCCATAAAATCCACAACCATAAAAGGTAGCTTTATCACTTGATATTTCAGTGTCACTGCTTGCCCTCTATCATCACCAGGATTTGGTTCTAGAGCTATATTCTGATCAACACACCATACCATAGAAAACCCAATTCAGGTCGTGCATTTTTCTATAGCTCACTAAAGCTCTTCCTTATTAGAATTATAAGCATGGTAAAATCAAAATGATACCCAAGTGCCTTGAACTTCAATCTTACCTCGAAGCTAATGTTATAAGCAACAAAACCAAAAGCAAATGACATAAAGACGTGTTGTAGGGTGTGCCTCCTATTGAATTTGCAGTGTCATTCCAAGATATCACTGTGCTTGGTACCCTTGGCCTTGTAATACCAAATTGATTTTGCTAGCATCAATCGTCACCTTCTCCCCGTTATCAAGATGATTATGCATTAATCACTCACTCATAATCCTCAATTCACACTATCTAGACATGGCAAACTAATATATATGATAACTACTATCTAGACATGGCAAACTAATACGTGTGAAGCTAATGACCTCAAAGACTCATGATTGGAACTACTTTTACTTACAAGGGTAAATAAATTTTGACCTTAGCTCACAGCAACCAATCGTAGTAAGGCATACTTGATCATTGATTCGTCTCACTAGAAAATTACTCTTACCTAAAATAACCCTAACCTAACATGTCGAACCTTCTAGATTTGAATCTACTAGACAAGCAATGTATAATGATAAAAATCTAGGATCCGACTCAACTTATACCTTAGTAACTCTTAGTATCACTATCACCCACACTACTTTGAACATTTGACCAGAAAGTTATTCTGGCCCAAAATTACCCAAATCAATTTAATTAGTCTTGATAAATAAACGCATTTGACCTGATTCATATATCTAATCCCCTATAATTTTTCAACTATACAACAATGTAAGTAACTACTAAATGCAAGATTTAGTGTCTACTTGTGTTTTATATATGTTATATATACCATGCGACCAAGTATTTAATCAATTCTTCCTTTTTTGAGCTAAAATGAAAGGATATTATCAAGCAGGCAACATTGAAAGTCCGATAGATATATAATACACTAGAAAGCAGTAAAAAGAGGAAGAATGGTAAAGGTGAAGGCAGAGTTTCGTAAGGTGCTACCATGCTAAATGCGACTTAGGTGAAGCTGAAAGCTAAGGAAATATGAAGTGTTAGATGCGTGTGGTGTCACGGGCTATTCTAGAATGCCCCGGATTACTCTAGAGTATGTTATAGAGGGTTCCAGAGGGTTCCATACAATTCTACACTTATGTAGAATCTTAGGTATTTGTATAGAACATTCTGGATGTACAATCTTAGCTGTAGGATCAAATAGATCTCTATCGTCCATTGAGGAGGTGGATGTGTATATATTCCCCCTTGGTTGGACACCAAGCCTTTCAAGTGCAATACAAAGCATTCTCCCAAACTTTCTCTCCCTCTCTCTCTCTCTCTCTCTCTCTCTCTCTGTTTTCTCCCTCTAAGTTCTCTTGAGCGTTTGTGTGCTTACTTAACTTCTCAAGTCTAAGTTAAGCCATCATTCAGGCTTACTAGCAAACTAAGAAGTGTTTTGAGTATGTTTGCTAGCGTTGCACCGGCTTGAGTTTGAGTGAAATTATCAACCTTAACAGTAGGTATCAGAGCTAGGTTCTTGTATGGGAAATCGTGGCTTCAAGCGTGGCCAATGTCAACCCTCAACAAGGTGGTAAGAAGGGAAAAGACAAGAATAATGACGTGATGAGCCTTGTTGAAGAATGACTTACGGAGATCAACACCACCATGTCGGCCGTAACAGGTGCGGTGGATGATATGGATAGATGCATAGAGGAGCTTCAATTCGAGGAGGACATAGAAGAGCTTTGTGGGGAAATGCTAGCAGCTATGACCTCTATGGTGGCTGACTTCAAGAAGGAATTCCAAGCCCTTTAAGCATCCGAGGCAGCCAAGTATGGTGAACTCCAAGCTTGTAATGCCAAGGCCGAGACTTACAAGGTTGAGGCTGAGGCATACAAGCTAAGGATCGAGGCCTTTGAAGCCTAACTCAAGGTGTGTATGGTCGCGGTAGCCAATGGTGGGTCCGTCCAAGTACCCATTGCTCTAAAGAGGAACGCCCCATGACCTCCTGGCTTCTTTGGAGCTAGGAATGCAAGGGAGATTGACAACTTCCTATGAGGACTTGAGGTGTACTTCAGGACAATGGGCATTGAGGATGATGCTCAAAAGGTGAGTAACACCGCCTTCTCACTTAAAGAAATTGTCATTGTTTGGTGGCGTTGTAGGTGTGACGACGTCCGTAGAGGATCCGATCTCATCAGCACATGTGATGAGTTTAAGAGGCAACTTAAGAGGTAATTCTATCTCAAAGATGCTGAGAATGAACCAAGAGCCAAGCTAAGACGCCTCCAACACAAGGGAAGTTACGTTCAGGAGTACATCAAGGGGTTCCAAGAGCTTCTCTTGGAAATTCCAAGCATAGAGGAGCAAGATGCACTCTTTTGCTTCCTCAATGCCCTATGTAGATAGGCCAAGATGGAGCTTAAGAGGCGTGGTGTGCTAGACCTTGCCTCCATGGTTGCCGCCGTCGAGACCTTAATTGAGTTCAAGCAGGAGTCCTCTAAAGGACAAAACAAAAAGACAAGTGCTAGCAGTGAAGGTGGGGGAGACCGAGATAAGTCTCCTAGGTGCAACAAGCCATCCACACCAAGAGACAAAGGGAAGGGAAAGAAAGATGAGACACTAAGGAAGTACTCATGCTTCTTATGCAACGCACCTCACCGAATCTTTACATGTCCAAAATGGGGAAAGCTTTCCGCTCTTTTCCAACACGAGGTGAGGTAAGAGGAGGCAATGAAGATAGTTTCCATGGAGCTACTCAATGCGATCCAAGAAAAGGTGGAGGGGCACCCTTTTGGACGCATGCATGTGGAGATCATCATTAATAGCAAGCCACTACAAGCAATGCTAAATAACGGAGCCAACATAGTCTCCACGGCCAAGGAGGTTGCTAACGAGATTGGCCTCTCCTGCACTAAGGAAAGACGATTTATGAAAGGAGTCAATGCACGGAGTCTCCCGATCGATGGTGTTGCTCATGGCTCTTAAATCCAAATCGGCTAGTGAAGCACCGATGCTCCTTTGGATGATAAGAAGTTCTATTTGGGCATCAACTTTCTTGACATGGTGAAGGCATTCTTGATGCCTTACACCAACACCATGTGCATTATGGAGATGGGGCAACCCTATGTTGTTCCAGTGAAGAAAGAGATTAATAAAATGTTCTCCACTCTCCAATTCTCCAAGGGGATCAAGAAGAAGGAGCCTACTTTCCTTAACACCCTCAAGATGGAGGAAGAGTCCAAGGAGGTACAAGCACCCAAGGCTGTCCAAAAGGTGCTTGAAGAATTCAAAGATCTCATGCCCGCTGAGTTACCCAAAAGGTTTCCCTCGAGAACGAAAGTAGACCATGTCATTTAGTTGGAGTTGAGGGCCAGATGATCCGTATTTGCCCCTTAATGCAAGGCACCTTCGGAGCTCGAAGAGCTAAGGGGACAATTGAAGGAGGTACTTGATGCGGGTTACATTCATTCCTCTAAGTCACTTAATGGTGCGCAGGTCTTATTTCACTAGAAGCATAATGGTTCACTTTGACTACGCATCACTACCGGGCACTTAATAAGATCACCATCAAGAATTAGTATCCCATTCCTCGTATCGATGATCTTTTTGACCAACTTAGAGGTGTAAGTTACTTCACCAAACTTGACTTGAGGAGTGGGTATTACCAAGTCTGTATAGCCAAAGGAGATGAGCCAAAGATAGCATATGTGACACGCTATAGATCATACGAGTTCCTTGTCATGCCCTTTGACCTAACTAATGCGCCGGCCATATTTTGCACTCTCATGAACAAGGTACTTGCTCCTTTCCTCGATTGCTTCATTGTCGTCTATCTTGATGACATTGTCATCTATAGTAAGACCATGGAGGAGCATGTGGGACACTTACAGGAAGTGTTCCGAATCTTGAGGGGCAATAAGCTCTATGTCAAGAAGGAGAAGTGCTCCTTCGCACAGGAAGAGGTGCCTTTCTTGGGTTATATCATTGGTAAGGGCAAGTTAGGCATGAATTCTGCAAAAGTTAAGGCCATCTTTGAATGGATGCCACTAACTAAAGGCATCAAGTTGAGGCCATTCCTTGGCTCTGTGAACAACTATCGAAGGTTTATCAAGGGCTATCTTCTATTTCTACCCCTCTCACTGACTTATTGAAGAAGGAAACAGATGGATATGGGGCCAAGAGTGCCAACATGCCTTTGAAGCTTTGAAGAAAGCCATTATCAAGTAGCCAGTCCTAGCACTTCCCGATCTTAACAAGCCATTCGAGCTACACACCGATGCTTCTGACTTCACTATTGGTGGAGTCTTGATACAAGAAAGTCATCCTATCGCTTTTGAGAGTTGGAAGCTTAATGACACCAAGAGGCAGTACACAGTACAAGAGAAGGAGATGACCACCGTGGTGCATTATCCTCATACTTGGAGACATTATTTGCTAGGAAGCAAGTTCGTGATCAAGACCAATAATGTGGCTACAAGCTACTTCCAGACTTAGAAGAAGCTTACTCCCAAGCAAGCTTAATGGTGAGACTTTCTAGCCAAGTTCAAATATGTCATGGAGTACAAGCCAGGTCGTGCCAATTTGATGGCCAACGCTTTAAGCCGCAAAGGAGAACTCACTGACATTAGCTGGCCTAAAAGTAACCTTCGGGACCGCATCAAAAAAGGGCTCCAACATGACTCATTTTCCCAAACCATCATCAATCTTGTGAAGGAGGGCAAGCCAAGGTTCCAATAATGTGAAGACTTATCTTGTGTTCCAATAAGACAAGATTGGTCAAGGAGCACCCATGGGACTATTAGAGCCTCTCCCCATTCCCCAAAAGGCCATAGAAGAGTGTTTCCATGGACTTTATTGTGGGCTTACCCACAAATGAGAGGTGCAGTTGGGTCTTTATGGTGGTGGACCGATACTCCAAGTACACCACCTTCTTTCCTGCAGCCAAGGAATGTTCCGCCGAGCAAGCTGCCTATTTGTTCTTTAAGCATTTTATAAAGTAGTGGGGCTTACCTCGTTCCATCATGAGTGACCGGGGCACTCATTTCACAGGTGCTTCTGGACGGAGTTGTTCAAGCTCATGCGTTCTGAGCTCAACTTCTCCACTAGCTTCATCTACAAAGCAATGGACAAACAAAGAGGGTCAATGCTCTCTTAGAGCTATACTTGAGGCACTACATGAGTGCCAACCAACGAGATTAGGCCAAGCTGCTTGATGTTTCCTAATTCTCATATAACTTGCAAAGGAGCGAGTCTACAGGCTGAAGTCCATTTGAGATCGTCATGGGCCAACAACCCTTGATACAAGTTCTTTTGCCATAGGTTATAAGGATCTAAGTCCACCTACCTACAAGTTCGCCAAGGATTGGAATGATCAAGGAGGCATAACTCGTGTTTGCTTAGAGAGAGCCTCCAAGAAGATGAAGAAGTGGGCTGATAAGAATAGGCACCCAAGAGAGTTCCAAGTGGGAGACCTCGTGCTTATCAAGATGTACAACCATGTGAGGTTAAGCAATCAACACTAGGGTCTCATTCGGCAATCAAGGGGCCTTTCCCCATCCTTAAAAAGATGGAGTCCCAAGCTTATAAGGAGGAGTTGCCTCCCATGATTAAGTATCATCCCGTGTTCCATCTACTCAAGCATTATCATAGAGATAAAGTGGATCCGAGTTGATGCATCTCCCAATTAGTCACCAATGGGTATGAAAATCCAACATAACAAGGAAGTGGAAGAAGTTCTTGCCGAGAGTGGTGCGGCACTCCAACCAACCACCGACACATGAACTTCTCACCAGATGGAAGGGATTACCTAAAAGTGACGCTGGCTGGGAGCCCATCCAACACTTGTGGCAATTCAAGGAGCAAATACAAGTGTTTAAGAATAAGAAGGCAATGAGGACGTCGTCAGATTAGGCGGGCAAGGATGTCACAGACTGCTCTAGAATACTCTAGAATGCCCTGGATTTCTCTAAATTTCTATAAAGTATGTTCTAGAGGGTTCCAAAGAGTTTCACACAAGTCTAAACTTGTATAGAATCCAAAATATTTGTATAGAACATTCTGAATGTACAATTTTAGCCATAGGATCAAATAGATCTCCACCGTCCATTGAGGAGGTGGATATATATATATATATATATATATATATATATATATATATATATATATATATATATATATATATATATATATATATATATATATATATATATATATATATATATATATACACCCCCAAGGGGAGCTTCGTTGGACGCTAAGCCTTTCAAGTGCAATATAAAGCATTCTCCTAAACTCTCTCTCTCTCTCTCTCTCTCTCTCTCTCTCTCTCTCTCTCTCTGTTTTCTCTCTCTAAGCTCTCTCGAGCATGTGTGTGCTTATTTAACTTCTCAAGTCTAAGTTAAGCCATCATCAAGGCTTACTAGCAAACTAAGAAGGGTTTTGAGTAAGTTTGCTAGTGCCATACGAGCTTCGGTTTGAGTGAAATTATCAACCCGTGACAGTAGGTAGCCGCCAAGTATATAGTATATATTTTGACTTAATGTTGTATGGAGTCATGGTATTAAGTGAATATACTTATGAATCGGGTCATGTTTTGGTAGGATAGAATTCCACAGAATCAAGTATTCAGCTGATCTTATAGAATTGGTGTTGGTACTAAAGCTGCTTTAATATCACGTGTTGGGAACGGAAGCATAAGATAAAATTGAACATGCACATATACGAATATATACATGCCACACGAGAAGGAACACCATAATTTTGACGTGGAAAACCCGTCCACATCGAGGAAAAAAAAAAATCATAGCCCAACAACAACTGGCGCGTAATCGACTATAATAAGAAAAGATATATTACAACCGGAGACACGCATAACACTATACACTCTCAATCTCCTCTAATGAGTGTTTGAGTTGCCCCTCACATTCATAAATCTATCTCCCCTCACAACACAATCGCCCCTTGTGGCTTGGGGTTCTTAGGATGCACCCAATAAATATTCGACCTCACAAAATCAATCAAGACCCTTCATTGAGTAAAGAGGATACCACCTACACTCAAGATTCCACATTAGGTCACAAGGATCCCTTTCTCACTTTATGGGCTGATTAACATATGGCTTCTATATATGCAGGAGAACTGTCTTAGCCACCAAGCTATTCCTTTGATATCTTTAAACTATTTCATTCCAAATAAAAGTTTAGAATAATAACTTTTCTAATTTTAGGATATTCCATGCAAAATAAAATCTTTTTAAGATAAAATAACTTCCAGAATACTCCATATAATTTTGACGCAAGATTCTTACATAATTTTGGGGGCAATTAGTGGTCTACTAATTTTGTGAGAAAATCAAAAAATAGGGAAATAGAAAGAGAAGAAAAGACAAGTGAAAACAAGGAAATTAAAATGAAAGGAAATTTTGCTGATTATTTGATGCAGTACATGTTGATGAAGTCCCAACTTAGAGATGAAGTCGATGGAAGAGCAAATTTAGGAAGGTGGACACGTAACCATTGTTATAATATTTTGTCAAGTTTGGTTATAGAAAGTCTTGGAATCTAAGTTGTCATAATTAGGAAGGTTTATACAATATAAATAAGGTGTCAGACATGGATTGAAGATTATCCCAAAAAGTGAGATAGGTATCCTCTTGACCCAATGTGGGGTTTTGAGTGTGGATGGTATCATCTTGACCTAATGTGGTGTCTTGAATGATTGTGTGAGGCCAGGTATTTATGAGGTGTATCTCGAGCACCCCAAGCCTCAAGCAAGGGAAAAGCATATTGTGAGGGAAGCCCTCTTTCATATGATATTAGAGCCACATGACCAAAAATAATTAAAATAATTGAGTTAATTAATAGTTGATTAAGTTAATTAATCGTAATTAATGCTTGAATAATCTTTTACTTGTTCTACTACTAATTATTCACATATTGTCTACAAACCAGAAGGAACCACTTCAGCAGCATCGCAATTAAACTATATCACTAATATAGTTTTAGAATTAAAGACACAATTAGCGAATATTCAGACTGAAGCTAAGGAGATGAAGAAGTAATTGTCTGTAATCCATCTCTCTTTAATAAACAAAGTTAGCAATAGTGGAAAATCTAATTTAGGTATTAGTAATTCATTTCAACATAAATATTCTTTCCAAAACTTAAAAAACAAAAACCTATTTCCTTTGCAAGATATAAAACATAGAAAAAGAATTAGGAGAAAAATCAACTAAAAAATCATAAAAAGAAGAAAGGATGAAATATAAGCAGCATAATCTTGAGAAATTACAGAATGTGTTTAATAAAGAACAAAATTCAGAAGAATTAAACACGATCATGGGAGCAATAGTAGAAAAACAAGAAGTGTTTTTCGATGATAATAGAGGGATAAATAATGTCTAGTTAGAAGAAGAAATATATCAACAACTGAACCTAATTAAACTAGAGGTTCTGGATGTTATTTTTGTAAAGAAGTTAGGAGAAAACTGGAGAAAAAATATGAAAAATTGGTGACTGAAAGTGAAATCAATGAAATTGGCGAAGAGCTTAACATTTACGAATTTATATCCAACTTAGTTAATAATTTAATTCCGAAACCTAAAGAGTTTAGTAAATCATCTAGGACAAATACTTATTTTATGAGACCTAGATATGTTCTAGCATGGCGTACAACCACCTTTTTCTTTAGGTTCATCCCTAGAAAAACAACATCCTTTGAAGAGATTGGCCTTACCCCATTAGCCAAACGAGTTACACCCTAAATATTGATGGAGCTTGTACTAGAGAAGAAATATTCGAGCATTGGAAGAGGGTGTGAATAGGTTCCTGAACTTGAATACCACATGATCTGCTAGAAATTTCCTAAACTATATCAAAGACAAGTTTTCTGGCAATGTCGCTGGTCGGTATGACTCATCAGATGAGGAAGGTAAAAGTGTTTCAAGAATGATGGAAACACTAGCTGTTATGTTCAAAAAATTATGTAAGGAAATCGAAACTGAATTTGTCAGAGCTAAACCTGATTTCAAAGAAAAAGCAAGCGAGTGGCAAAGAGATTAATAACACATAACTATGGGACATGAGATATCTAGAAAATTATATTGCTGAATTTAGTCAATATTATTATAAAATTAGGCATAATGAAACTAATCTTGGTGTATTTTGTGACAAATTACCTTATCCAATCAATTACATAATCAATGAAAAATACATTACATGATTGAAAAGTAGATGTCATCGATACTCTTGGAACCTGAATTTCTTATTTAAGAAAATGAGTGAATGATGAATGTCTTAATCTCCAAAAACAAAAGAAAATAAAGAAACAATTTCTAGCCTATTGGTATACTCCTCATCAATGAGGAAATGAACTTGAGAAGATAAGGAAAAGAAAATTTTATAAGAAAAAGACTTTTAACAAGCAAATGGCAGAAAAATACAAAAGAAAGTATTATAACAAGCCAAGTCCCAAAGGGCATAGGTTTTCTAAAAAAGCTACTTATTGTCCTATAGAAAAAAATAACTATAAGTGTTAGGCATATAGAGAAGTAAGTCCTTATGTTAACGAATGCAAAAATAGGAAGAACAATAAGCTTATAGACACATTGGAAAGTTTAGACTATTTTGAGCTTAGTGAAGAACAAGCACTGGACCTAATCCTAAAAAACAACAAATGAATTGTTAAAATAGTAATGGAAGATGAATATGACGAAAGTGATTATCAAGAAACTATTTACATGGTGGAAAGTAAATCAATTAATCTTTGTGATCTTCAAGGAGAAGAATTTATAGTAGATGATGAGAATGTAGATGTCAAAGGAGATTGGTTTTCCTTCCTCTAATACAGAATGATATGGTCTATCAAAGAATCATGTTTTGATTAAAGAGTAAGTTTGTGTATGAAATGATGGAAGGGGATTTAGAGATAAAAGGCTGTGAATAGGATTTGGGAGAAGTTAATCTCATTAACTAAGAAAATATTCACAATGAATTGTCACTCGATTTCCAGTGATAAATTAAATAAAGTGTACACTCATCAGAAGATTGAGTTTACATACAGCTAGTGTGATGTGAAGGTGATCTCTACATAATGTGAAACAGCACTAACAACCTCACTACTTGAGTTATCTATTAAAGAGCAAATTATTAAACAACAAGGACAATTTTATGCAAAGAACTCTACTATGATAATTCTCTTAAATTTTGGGACAAAGCTAAGACATTTGTAACGGTCACTTTGTTAATCCTAACACTGTTATCCAAGTTAAACAAATGGTGTACACACATCAGGATATACAAGAATTTAAAAAGCAAAATCAAAGAATTTTTGGATAAATGGCTCCTCGAGAATAGTAAGAGTCCTCACACCAACCTTGCTTTAATGATAAGAAATCAGATCGAAGAAAACATAGGAAAAGCTAGAATAGTAATAAAAGTTTAATGATCTTTGATGGTTATTAACTTATTATATTCCTAACAAAGTAGTTCTTTTCAATAGAATTCAAGGGGCCTCTTGGTTCTTGAAAATGGACTGTAAAAGCGGATACTAACAAATAAAAATGGATGAGGAAAGTACTCCTTTGACTGCTTAATGCCTCTCAAGGATATTATGAGTGGATAGTAATGTCATTTAGTCTTAAAAATACACCTCAAATATTTCAAAGAAGAATGGATAGCATGTTCAAAGATTTTAATCATTGTTGTCTAGTTCATACCAATGATATTCTTGCCTTTTTCAATACAATAGAACAACACAAATTTGATGTTCTAGCTATTACCCAAAGATGCATTAATCATAGTATTATTCTTGGTAAAAATAAATGCATTTGTGCTGAACAAGAAATGGCCTAGAAATAAAAGCTGGACAAATTATTCTACAAAAGCATATTTTGATTTTCTAGAGAAATTGAAGATAGGAGGCAACTAGAAAGATTTCTTAGATGTATTACCTATGCATCATATTTTATTAAAGATTTAGCCAAATTGAGAAAACTATTACAGTAGAAGCTTAAGAGAGAAATAAGTTGGACATCCTATTGATTCAAAGATTGTCCAAAACTTTAAAAAGATGTGCAAAAATATTCATGTTCTTAATTTCCTAATGAATGAGATGACTTAATTCTTGAGACAGATACCAGCAATGAGCACTGAAGTACAGTTCTCAAAATCAAAGAAGGGAAAAAACTAAGCAAATATTGTGGTGGAAGTTCTAATAAAGAAGAATTCAATTATCTCATGATTGAAAAAGAGCTCCTTACAATCATAAGGGGAATTGAAAAGTTTTTTACCTTTTAGCTCCAAAACCTTTCCTTATTTGAACTAATTGCAAATGAATATTTGGTTTTTGTGGAAAAGAAATTACCGGGCGACTCCTGCATAGGCAAATATGGCTTAAATAGTTTTCTTCCTGTATTCAACATCTGTGGGGATCGAATAATTCTCTAGCAAATAGTTTAACTTGTGAACTCGCCAACGGTGATCATCAGATGCTAGAAAAGGAGGATATTCAAAATGAAATACCATTACTACCAGAATGGATTTCTCCTTCTAGTAGAATCCTTATGGATATTTTGGAATTTCATACAAAAAGTATATCATGCTTTGGTTTGTTGTCTTCTACCTATCTAATGCTATAGGGATTTAACCTCTTAGAGCTACAAATGAATTACTTAAGCTATTCTTATGATGTTCAAGCAAAGATAAGTTCCTATGTCAAGGAAAATGGTTCAATGACTGGTATGTAGCATGCATCAATTATTGTCATAATTATTCCTATGATATTTGGGAATCATGGAGTACTATAATTTCCTTACTTGATAGATATGGAGTTGTCGGTGTTAGATTCATAACAAATTGAATCCTTTTAGATGATCCTATCATGAAAGTTTGGGAATATGGGATAGTAGCTTCTCTCTTGAAAATTCCTGATCCGGAGTATCCATTCTTCTTAAGTCTAACCAAATTTCAAAAGTGTATGTTTAAAAGGATTCATTGGATTTTTCACATCTTCTGATGGTCCAACAAAATTCCCATACAATAGAAGTTTGCATATTAAGATACATTGTGCAATAATCGAGGGTGAAAATGAAAGGCCAAACCACCTATTATCTTGTTCAATTAATTGATCTAGAAGATCCCGATGATCAATGACAAGTATGGTTCTAGAACGACTAAAAATAATTAGTGATCCTACTTTAGTAAAAGCCATTTGTTTTTACAACATTTATCACCAAATATAGACATTGATTGAACAAGGAAAAATACTAATGCATTACAAGAACACTACTTTCACTTATCCTACTGATTTCAACAAATATATGAAGGTAGAAGAAGCTACTTCAAAAGACATCTTTGATTATCTCTTTAATGTTGGAGCTGAAAAATTCCTATTAGAAAAAGGAAAGAGATATCCACATGAATTATTTGAAAATGAGATCCAGAGCATCTTTAACTTGATGAAGATTTTGATAATTATATGGATAATGATGGACTAGAAGGCACTATTGGAGATAAAGGCATGCAGAATCTCAGTATGGATAACTAGTTTTGTCAGTATTAAGTGCTCTAAAAAGTTATTACACTATTATGAGGTATCTTGTCAAGTATCAAATCAGTAAAATAATGTAGTCTACTGTAGCCATATGAAAGCATCTTGTAATAGTATGTGTATCGTAGCAATTAGGGCATCCTATTTATTTCATCTCCTCTATAAAAAAATAAGTTGAGTGTTGTAAAAGGACACAGTCATTTGAGCATACTTGAGCAAAAGAGAAATCGAGTATCTTCATTTTTCTTGAGTAAACATCTTTGATGATCATAGCAGTTTAAGTTCGTCCCTCTTCAAAATCTTTCCATTACAATATTTTCACTTTCAAACTTTCAATCAAAGAAATTTCGAAGTAGGGACCATTATTCAATTAAACCTTAGGTCCTACATATTGTAATTTACTGATTAAAGTCTCACTATCCTTTAAAATATAAAAACTTGATTCGTGACTACAATTGGAGGTAGGAAACGAAATGGATCTGCATTGTATCTAAGCTAAGGAAGGGGTTGCTGAGATTAGCAATCACTGTAAATTGGAAGTTAGAGGAATGCGAGGATGCAACGTCGACTAAATTCAGGTAATGGTCAAAACTCTCTAATTAAGCTTTATTATTTTGCAAACTATGGTGGGCCTATACTCATAAAAAATACAATATTTACAATACAAGTAGTAGATTGTAATAACTAGTACCAACAAAATTATTATAAGAAGTTTAAACATTAATACGAGCATAGTTTTCTAAACAACTACAAAAATTTGAGTATCTTGCTCAAAAATAAAAAATTCAGATAGTTTTCCATTGGATTTGAAAGAAAAAACCCTTAAGAATCGTTGTCCCATAGAATACAAACCTCTGTAAGTAATTTACCTAAAATAGTATGCACTTGGGAATACATTTTTGAAAAGTTGTCCCCTAAAAAAGGTACCGCAAAGTTGCAAATTGAAAAAGAAATCTTCAAAAGAGTTAACAAAGAAAGGGAATTATAGGACCAATGAACCCTTGGAGGATCACCAAGGAAGTGATGAAGATGTTGAATCTGAAGATTATAATAGGTTGAACTACAAGAGTTCACCACTTGTGCCATGAATTATGCTACACACATCCATGTTGATGGAAATTTTTAAGTGTTGCCACAGGAAATTTTTGTCAATGCACATTTGTTTGTATGGAAGAAAAAAGAAAAGGTCATAATCAAACTTCCCGTGGCCAAAAAAAAAAATTGTTTATGCTGTAAGAAAAATACTACATGTGGCAATAATATGCCACAAGTAGAAAATACCGTGGCAAAAGATTTCTTGTGCCATGAGTAGACACTACCTATGGCAATGATAAGCCACGAGTAGAAATTTTTGTGGCAAAAGATTATTTGTGCCATGATTAGATACTATCTGTGGCGATATATGCCACAAGTAAAAACTAATGTGGTAAAAAATTATTTGCTCAATAAATAAGCATTATTTGTGATGATGCATTATTTATTTTATAGATAAATGTTACATGAACAAGGATAAAGAAGGAGAAGAAATATTATATGGTGGTTTTATTTCTTTCTAGAAGAATTGAATGGAAGTCGGCTTCTACATAGAAAACACATTGATAATGAATTAGTTCATGTAGTTAAGAAAATTGTTAGAGTTCCATCATCACAAAAATACTTGAGACTTTCTTGAACAGAAAACAAAACTATACGATAAAAACAAAAATAAGTTAAAGTAGGAAGATAAGGTTCCTCTTCATGTGATATGACAATCATATGCTCCTAAGCATTACCTACTCTCTATAACTTCACCAAAATTGAACAACAATGCTTGCATACGTCCTCATACAAACTATGATCTTTAACTTGATATGAGTTACTTGCTTGTATCAAACTTTGGTAACTATTCTCCATTAAACAGCGTGTAATCCTTTTAGGTTTTCGATGAAATTCACGAGTTTCGTGTTGTTTTGTAGTAGCTACCCTCATTAACGTCTATTTAGGAATAATGTCACAGTTAATGATTTGAAGTAGTTCCTACATTTTTTTATTTTTTATTTTTATTAAAAAAAAGTTTAAGGATCCCTTTTTCCCATGGTTTGGGGAAGGGGGTAGCTTAATCCCCCACAACTAGCTCCAATATTTTATTTTTTGACTAATTGGTCATGGTTCTTATCACCTTCATTTCACTTAGAAGACAACAATCCATTATATCTTATTGCAAAATCTATGACAAGACGGATCAACTTAGACATTGTTTGAAGTATTGAGTTCAATTAATTGATAATGAGCTTGATTATTCCAATTTTCTCAATTAAAAGTTTAATGGGAGAAATAAATTAGCTAGACCGTTCTTCACTTTTTTATTTTGACTAATTTATTTACATACTTAGGCATGAACATCTAATGTGGGCATAAATTAATACACAGGTATGTCTTTAGGCCATCATAATCAGGATCCTAGTTGGAATCGAATGGGAATCCTTACAATGGAATCATATAATTGGATCAAATATGGTAAGATTTTACTTTTTGTTTAAGATAGTGAAAAATATTTTTAAAGAATAAGAATTTCATAAACATCCACAAAGAAAATAGGAACTTAATTAACTATATTTTGTCAAAAACATTCATATAAAGTATATCCTAATGTCACAAATTTTCAAATATAATTTACTATGAGATTATTATGAAGATCATCTAGAACAATGGATCAATATGTGAAATCATAGAATTGCATTAAAATCCTACAGAAAATTATTTAAACAAAACTAGGATCGTAAGATCCTAATGACCGTAAGCTTCTAGCGGGAATTAGATCGATGATGGCTATTAGATCGTACAATTATAGGATTGTAAGATCTGGATTGAAAGTTTAACAACTATCTGGGATGCTAACTTGATTTGACTTGGGAATTTTGCTGTGACTCTTCTTACCTTGTTGGAAGCTTTACGTTTTTCATTTTTCTCATGGACTTTATAACACCCCAAATGCACATAATCCACTGTTTCCATTCTCTCCATTAATTTTATCAATTAGAAGTGATAACCCAAAGATCGGGGCATTACCGTTGTCCAAAAATGACAAGGCTTGGCTTATAAATAATAAATTTAACTAAGCTGCACATCGCTTACCACCACAAGACATTCACATAATCACAAACCATCAAAACCATACATAAACAGTTTCTAGTATCTCAAAGTTTACACCAAAATATAGTAACTCTTTGTAAAATATATAGTTCTGACATCAGAATATTTCACAATACAGTGCTAAAAGCATCTCAGTTCTAATACACTACTGTTTCTTTTAGATTTCCTTGCTCACTTATCTCCTTCATTCGGTCTGCTAGCCTGTGGGTGATTCACTGAGCATTTGCCTAAAACAAAACATGAAAATGTTTTGAATTGTGAGCTGAAGTTCAGTACATACATTTCTGTATCGTTAAATGTTCATTAAAAAGCTAGTTGGGCCTACATTGCAATTCATTTTAATTTAAAATAGGGAATGAGATGAATGTAAAACTACATTGCCAATTATTATCTAATAGTGAACCCCTAGTAACTGTTACGATCTAAAGATAGGTGTACACTTATCAAGTCGATCGAGGGACCTGGCCTGAAGTCGTGTGGGTAACTGAAGGGCAATGCCCTGTAACTGATAGCTAATGGGGTCGCTAATTATATGACAAATCACTAATTAAATTGATTCATTGATGTATTTACCAAAACATTATAATTTTGATAAATACGTGCGGATTCTAAAGATGCAGACAATGAACGTATCTAGTACTTTTAATAAAATTTCACTGAGTATGATTATGCGCAAAACGGGAGGAAATGATAGATTAGGCCCTGATTCTGTGCAAAAATATCATTATAAGAACATATCATTAGTAAATGTTTCTACCTTCATAGTTGATAGTTTTAGTTAAGAAAAGTAAAGCTTTAACAGGAGCTAAAATAAGCAACTCGCAACATAATCTCCTAAAATCAACTTGAGACCTAATTCTCCAATATAGAAAGCTTAAAAAGTTCCACAAAACCTTCATTTACAAAGCAAAACATAATTCTCACAACAGGGTTCCCAAAAATTAGGCTAGAGTACAAGTGTGCCAGTTTAGGTCTATCCTACTCAGTCCTAGAAAAATGGCCATAACTTTTTTCACAGAACTCAAATTAAAGCGATTTAAAAGGCATTTCAAAGATAGTTCACCGATCTACCCACCAAAAATAACAATGTTTTGATGGCCTAAAGAGTACCAGTTTATTTGTAAATTGTCCCCTATTTTCAGCCAGTTTACAGCCACACTATTTTTGTTTTCCTCCTTCTTCTCACATAATTCCCTATCTAAAATGACTCCTTAAAACCATGTAATAAAGCATTGGCCCTTCTCATCACCATACAAAAGCCATATTACTCAATTTCACTATATAATCATCTACATCAAATTTTCAATTCTTCTCTTTCTCAAACCCACTCAAAACACATCCATGATCTTACTTATTTGCACAAATCAGATCGTTTAGAATTAATTAAGGAAATTCCCATACTCCACCCCTTTTTCAAGAATCACACCAAATCATTTTTCTAAGTTAAAAGACTCATCCAAGATTTAATTTACATCCAAGTATCAACAAATAACATGCTTGATATCAAAAGAAGGCCAAACCATGCACAATCATTAAAACCCTAGCTTATGACCAACTTGGACTCACCTTTAACTCATTCAAAACCACACCAACACCACCATAATCATTTATGATGCTAAAAATTACCAAATCAAACACAAAACAATCCATAAATATCACTTAAGCTTAAGCTTGCATGATCATGAACCATCTCAAGTCCCACATACTTTCAAACTTCACCAACAATCAAAATACAAAAATGACTCTTATTTCTATCAAAACAACATAATCAACAATCAAAAATAACAAAAGAGAAATCAAAACTAAAAAAATCCAAAGAAACAAAGTTAGGATTACTCACTTTGATCCCTAGAAGAGAGGTGGAAAAAGTGGTTGATGAGGGTGGGGGTTGAGAGTGGGTGGTAAACTAGTGGCGGTCAGCTGGTCCAGTAGTGGTTGGTGGCGGCAAATAGCAACAAACAGGGGGGGCAACCGGCTATGGAAGAGAGAGAAGGGAGGATGGGTTTGTGAGATATTTCTCTTACTTGGCTTGAAATGTTCAAAAAATACTTGGCTGAATTTTATCTCCCAAAAGTAGCTTTTAGCTAAATACAATTATGCATAAATCATGGTAATTAACTAGGTTTAATTAAGCAAAATTGTTGGGCTTCAAATTGGGCCAAAATGAATTGGGCTCGGTAATAAAACGCTCCGTAATGATAATGTTTTTGTGTTACCCGAATTTAAATTTTTGTGATGTTACGGAAAAATAAATTAGATCACTTAGATTATCATTATTAGGGCTTGCTATCAATTTTTCCAAGATTTCTGTTAATAAATAAAAAAACTCGAATTGCAAACTGGGGTCCAAATGAATGTTTCCCCACCGGTATGATTAAAGGTGATAAATAAATATGAGAAAATTATTAACATGAGGTAATTAAATAAATAAACATGATTTAAGGTTGAGCTATTACAGCCTTCCCCCATTAAAGAGTTTCGTCCTCAAAACTTATGAACTTTACCAAATCATGCAAGATTACCTCAAATAAATGTGGGTACTTGGTTTTCATGTCCTCTTCAGTCTCCCAAGTGGCTTCTTGGGAGGTATGGTTTGTCCAAAGCATCTTGACTAGAGGTATTTGCTTACTGCACAGTTACTTAATCCTGCGATCTAGTGTTTAGACTAGACGCTCTTCATGTACTAGATCCCCAGTAATCTCAATAGGTTTAGATACGATGGTGTGGTCCAGGTCTCGAATATACTTCCTGAGCTGAGAGATGTGAAACACATTATGCATGTGTTCAAGTTCTACTGGTAAAACTAGACGATAAGCTATGAGATTCAACTTTTTAATAATTTCATAGGGTCTAATATATCTTGGACTCAATTTGTCTCGCATTCCGAACCTCTTGATACCCTTGGTTGGAGAAACTTTCAGAACAACTTCATCGTCTACGTAAAACTCCAGAGGCTTCCTTCTTTTGTCAGCATAACTCTTTTGCCGGCTCTGGGTAGCCTTAATATGCTCTCGAGTTCTTCTTGTTGTTTCAACGATTTTCTGGATCATTTCGCGGCCTATGATTAATGCCTTGTCCAAGTCACTCGAGCACAGCAGGGTTCTACATTTTCTCTCGTATAAAGCCTCAAACAGGGCCATTTTGATGGTGGACTGGTAGCTATTGTTACAAGAAAACTCCACCAATGGTAAATCGTCTTTCCATTTCCCTTGGAACTCTAATACACAAGCTGTTAGCATGTCCTCTAGAATTTGATTCACTCTTTTAGTTTGCCCATCTGCCTCAGGGTGATAAGAGCTACTAAAGTTCAATTTGATCCCAAAGGCTTTTTGAAGAGCTTGCCAAAAACGGACTTAGAATTTTTGATCCCTATCTTATGCTATGTCTAAGGTGGTCATACTATCTCCTTAACATATAGCTGGGCTAGTTTTTTAACTCTTTAAGTATCCTCAATTGGCAAAAAATGGGCAGACTTGGTAAGTCGATCGACTATAACCCATATAGCATTCTTCTTCAAGGCAGAAAGGGGTAAACCCATGACGAAGTCCATTGAGATCGAATCCCACTTCCAAGTGAAAATTTCTAGGGGTCGCAGTTCACCCACGGGGTGCTAATACTCTACTTTAACCTTCTGGCAGGTTAGACACTTATCTACGTATTCTATCAATCTCTTTCTTTATATTATTCCACCAGAAGTATTGTCTCAGGTCTCTGTACATCTTGCTGCCTCTTGGATGCACTGAGTAGTGAGTATTATGAGTCTCCTCTAGGATCTGTCTTCTCAATTCCTCATTTTTAGGTACACATAGGTGATTCTGGAATCGCAGGGTCCCATTCTCATGTACCACAAACTCAGGAGACTTCCCTTTCTCCAGATTCTACTTTATTCTTTGGAGTTTAGGATCACTTTCTTGGTTCACCCGAATTTCCTCCACTATGGAAGACTGTAAGGTAAGTGCTGATAATTGAACATTTGCTTGCCCATGGGACATTAGTTGAATTCCCAAGTCCTCAAGCTCTTTTAAGAGACTCAACTGAGTAATCACCATAGTGTTTGAGCTATGTTGTGATTTCCTACTCAGGGCATCCACTACAATATTTGCTTTTCCTGGGTGATATTGAATCTACAAATCATAATCCTTAAGTAACTCAAGCTAACATCGTTGTCTCAAATTAAGCTCCTTCTGGGTGATGCTCCTTCTGGGTGAAGATATACTTCAGACTTTAATGGTCAGTATAGATCTTGCATGATACCCCATATAGGTAATGTTTCTAAATTTTCAGTGTAAAGACCACAGCTGCTAACTCTAGGTCATGGGTAGGGTAATTTTTCTCATAAGGCTTGAGCTGCCGAAAGGCATAAGCTACTATTTTGTCTTCCTTCACCGAAACACACCCCAAACCGTTCTTCGATGCATTGCTATAAATGGTATACTCCTTGCCCTCTACTGGTAGTGTTAGGATTGGGGCATTAGTTAATCACTGCCTTAGGTCCTAAAAAGCTCTCTCACACATCTCTGTCCACTCAAATTTATTCGTTTTCTTCAGCAAATTGGTCAGGGCCGAAGCTATTTTTGAAAAGTCCTTAACGAACCTTCAATAATAGCCTGCTAATCCCAGAAAGCTTCTAATCTTAGTAACATTAGTAGGTCTTGACCATTTTGTGATTGCCTTCACCTTCTGAGGGTCAACTTTAATTCCTTCTTTTGTAACCACATGTCCTAAGAATACCACTTTTTCTAACCAAAATTCACACTTCTTTAATTTGTCATAGAGCTGATGCTTCCTCAGGGTCTATAACACTATCCTCAAATAATCAGCATGTTCCTTCCTATCCTTAGAATAGATAAGAATGTCATCAATGAACACCACTACAAGCTTGTCTAAATAGGGTCTGAAGACTCTATTCATAAGATCCATGAAGGCTGTGGGGGCATTGGTGAGGCTAAACGACATCATTGCAAACTCATAGTGATCATACCTGGTTCTAAACGCAGTCTTAGGGATGTCTTCAGGCTTAATCTTAAGTTGATGATATCCTGACCTCAAATCAATCTTAGAGAAGATTGCTACTCCTTACAGTTGATCAAACAAGTTATCTATTCGTGGCAAAGGGTATTTATTTCTGATGGTGATCTTGTTCAACTCCCTGTAGTCAATATATAGCCTTAAGGTTCTATCCTTTTTCTTTACGAACAACATTGGGGCATCCCATAGTGACACACTTGGTCTAATAAATCCCTTCTGTAACAATTCATCTAACTGAATCTTTAGTTTTTTAAGCTCAGTTGGGGCCATACAATATGGGGCTTTGGAGATAGGTTAGGCACTAGGGATTAAATCAATTTCAAAATCAACTTCCCTCTTAAGGGGTAGTCCTGATAACTCTTCAGGAAAACCATCTTCAAATTCACAAACTACAGGAATATTTTCTACTTTCTCTTCTTTTGTTTGGATATCAACAGCATAACACCAATATCCAATACACCCCTGGCATAACAGCTTACTTGCTTTCATAGCAGAAATCAAGGGACAAGATTTTTCCTCTCTCTACCCACAGAAACATACTTCTCTCCCTTTTTCATCCTTCAAAATAACCTTAAGATCTTCACAATCAATCTTGGCCCCATAAGTGTGTACCAATTCATTCCCAAAATGATGTCAAAATCGGACATATCAAATTGAATCAAATCCCCAGGAAAGGTGGTTTGACCAATGGTGATGGGAACAAGTTTATAGGAGATGAGACACTCAACTACAGAATCATTAGATAACTTGATCTTATAATTGGTTTTTGTCCTTCCATTCTCAAGGTTCAATTCCATGGCAGATCAAGTGGATATAAATGAATAAGTAGCACCAAAATCAAATAATACATAAAATGGCTTTGAATTTAAAAAGAGAGTTCAAGTGACTACCATACCAGAGGTGGCAGCTTCTTTCTTACTCATTACATATGCTCGTCTTACTGCTGCAGGCCTTGGAGGTGGGGGGCCATGGCAAGGTGGGGCTAAGGGTTTTACTGCACCCTTATCCATAGCCTTCAGTCTTTGTGGGCAGGCAGCAATGAGGTGTTCTAGGCTTCTACACCACATACACTTGTTCGTTCCTACTCTGCAGTCAGGGATGGTGTGATTTGTTCTTCTGTATTTCCTACAGGGCTCTACTGAGCCTGTAGGACGGCTCTTGGGAGGAGTGGAAGAAGGTTTTCTGATTCACACTCTCACTCAAAATTCCTTGCTTAATCCATTTTCTCTTTTGGGTGATCAGGTTCAGGGCCCTCAACTCTGCTTTCACCCACTTCACTTTAGCGGCTCGTTCATACAGCTCTTGATAAGTTAAGATTGGTAGCCCAGCTAACTAATTTCGATGAAGGTCAAACCCTCTTCAAACCTCCTCATCTTTAACCTTTCAGATGACACAAATTCAGGGACCAACCTGGATAATTCTGTAAAATTGCTGACATGCTGCATCACAGTCATATTACCACTCATCTTCAGCTCCATAAACTCTTACTCTTTTTGCCTTTAGACCACAATTGAGTAAAATTTTGTCCTCAACTTCTCCAAGAATTTACTCTAGGTGAATTCGGGCCCTACGAGCCTACCCTTAATAGTGTTTCATCAAATTTCAGCTTCACCAGTCAAATAATACGTTCTAATGTTTACTTTCTTTTCTTCTGGAACCTCTACCACTGTAAAAATTTTCTCCATTCCCCTTACCCATTTCTCTAATATTACTGGATCATAATTTTCGTCATACACTTTAGGGTAGTGCACCCTATCTGCTAATTTATCATCTTTAGGAGGGGCTTCGGTGGGTACTTAGGAAATCTGCTTCATTAGTTCAGCTACTAAGGTCAGCTAGTAGTTCGGGTTCCCAATGTTGTTAGCTAACTTAGGAGAAATTGTTGGCATTTCGCTAAAATTTGGTGGCACATGACATGAGGCTTGTTCCCCCAATCCCTTGCCATGGTCCGAGTTATCCCCTATATGAGTCTCCGTATTATTTTACACCGATTAAGACATTCTGATCATACATTAAATGAAACAATTCAATCATTGAAATATCTCAACATACAAGATAAGCATGGACAACAAATACATTTAATCTGGCTCAAATATTATTTAAAATAGAGTCCCAAAACTTCATTATATCATTCCATAACTCCTTGTTTACATACATAACTTCTTGCTTGTATATATGATCAACAAAAGTATATCACATCTACTGACTAAGTAAGATCAGCTCTGACTCCTACCCAAAACACTAACTCGCCCCTATAAACTAAATCCGTCACGTGCCCAAAAAGAGAATCAGACCATGTCACTACGGTCGGAAGGATTTGATTGACTACATACAATATCATATGCTACACAAAATGCAACTATCCAATCCGGCCATGCTACACACATGTGGGGCTTAAAATGTAACCTATTCAAATCAACACCTGAAATAACCTAACGATCCCTAGATGGATTGTAATCAGGGTCGGACTTATCCTCAGGCTCCTCGCCTGAGTCGAAGCTGCTGTCCGATGCTCCTGGCTCTATCTCGTCGACCTCCTGATCCTCCTACTGCTCTCCCACTACATCATCAATCTCCTAGTTGATCGGCTATTCCTACACTATCTCATCAATCTCCTGATCCTCCTCTGGATCATCCTCATCCTCTAGATGGTCATTGAGACCCTCCATGGGCTCGTAATCAGGACTAAGTACCACAATCTCTGGTGTGGGGGGAGATCCACCACTATATGAACCTCCCCAGGACTATCGAGCATCTGAGAAGTGCCTAGTGCGAGCGGCGATGGTGGTCCCTGTGCTGGTGTGGGTGGTGCTGGTGGGGGATGTGCCTGGTGTAAAGGAAAAACGTACTGAAGGGTCTCCATGGTGATTTCCCTCTACTCGAACTCCTCCCGTAGTATTAACTCCGAGGTGATCGTAACCCAAGCCCCCTGGATCTGGAACCTAGGTCCATCCCAGCCTAGGTTCCCCGTCATCATGAAATGATAATAACAGAGTCCAAACTCGACCCAGGGATCAACCGTAAGTAAGGACCATAATAATCTACATGCACGGACCGTGATGTTGTGGAACTCAGAGAAAGAGTCCTGCATATGAGCTATCATGCTGGCGTGCAACAGTGAAATATGGGTAACTACAAATGTACCAAGCATTATATTAACTGCGTAAGGATCCATCTAGCAAGGAAAATACAAATGAGGGGCATGTAGAAGGTCAGCAATATACATTTCTAATATTATAAGTCTCTAATAGTGTACGATATTCCTTACTAATAAACCTTCTTACCCTCCTACATCTAAAATCCATACTCCTTATCCTATCAGGAAAATCAAAACCTAACTCTGATACCAAATCTGTAACACCCCAAATGCACATAATCTACTGTTTGCATTCTCTCCATTAACTTTATCAATTAGAAGTGTAACCCAAAGATCGGGGTGCTACCACCGTCCAAAAAGGACAATGCTTGACTTATAAATAATAAACATAACTAAGCTGCACATTGCTTACCACCACAAGACATTCACACAATCACAAACCATCAAAACCATACATAAATAGTTTCTAATATCTCAAAGTTTACACCAAAATATAGTAACTCTCTGTAGAATATATAGTTCTGACATCATAATATTTCACAATACAGTGCCAAAAGTATCTTAGCTCTAATACACCACTGTTTCTTTTAAACTTCCTCATTCACTTATCTCTTTCAGTCGGTCTGCTAGCCTGAGAGTGATTAACTGAGCATTTGCCTAAAATAAAACATGAAAATATTTCGAACTGCGAGCCGAAGCTCAGTATATACATTTCTGTATTGTTAAATATTCATTGAAAAGTTGGTTGGGCATGCATTGCAATTCGTTTTAATTTAAGACATGGAATGAGATGAATACAAAATTGCGTTGCCAATATTATTTGATAGTGAACCCCTAGTAACTGTTATGATATGAAGATAGGTGTACACCTGCCAAGTTGATCGGAGGACCTGGCTTAAAGTCGTGCGGGTAAGTGAAGGGCAATGCCCTATAACTGTTAACTGATGGGGTCACTAATTATGTGACAAATCATTATAATTTTGATAAATACATGCTGATTCTAAAGATACAGACAATGAACGTACCTAGTACTTTTAATGAAATTTCACTGAGTATGATGATGCAGAAAAGGGGAGGAAATGATAGATTATGCCCTGACTCTATGCAAAAATATCATTATACGAACATATCGTTAGCAAATGTTTCTACTTTCATAGTTGATAGTTTTAGTTAAGAAAAGTAAAGGTTTAACAGGAGCTAAAATAAATAACTCGTAACTTAATCTCCCGACCTCAGCTTGAGATGCAATTCCCCAACATAGAAAGCTTAAAAAGTTCCGCAAAACTTTCATTTACAAGTAAAACATAATTCCCACGATAGAGTTCCCAAAATTGGGTGAGAACGCAAGTGTGCCAGTTTAGGTCTATCCTACACAGTCGTAGCAAAACGGCCATAACGTTTCTACAGAACTCGGATTAAAGCAATTTAAAAGGCATTTGAAATATAGCTAACTGATTTATCTACCCACCAAAAATAACAATTTTTGATGGGCTAAATAGTACCAGATTATTTGCGAAGTGTCTCCTGTTTTCTGCCTGTTTATAGCCACACTATTTTTGTTTTCCCCCTTCTTTTCACATAATTCCCCATCTACAATCACTCTTTAAAATTATGTAATAAAGCATTAGCCCTTCCCATCACCATACAAAGCCATATTACTCAATTTCACTCCATAATCATCTACATCAAATTTTCAATTCTTCTCTTTCTCAAACCCACTCAAAACACATCCATGATCTTACTTATTTGCATAAATGAGCAAAATGACCCTTTAGAATCAATTGGGGAAATTTACATACTCCACCTCGTTTTCAAGAATCACACCAAATTATTTTTTCAAGTTAAAAGACACATCAAAGATTCGTTTTACATCCAAGTATAAACAAATAACATGCTTGATATCAAAAGAAGACCAAACCATGCATAATCATTAAAAACCTAGCTTATGGCCTACTTGGACTCACCTTCAGCTCATTCAAACCCACACCAACACCACCATAATCATTTATGAAGCTAAAAATTACCAAATCAAACACAAAATAATCCATAAACATCACTTAAGCTTAAGCTTGCATGATCATGAACCATCTCAACTCCCACATACTTTCAAGCTTTGCCAACAATCAAAACACCAAAATAACTCTTATTTCTATCAAAACAACATCATCAACAATCAAAATTAACAAAAGAAGAATCAAAACCAAAAAAATCCAAAGAAACAAAGTTAGGATTACTCACTTTGATGCCTACAAGAGAGGTGGAAGAAGTGGTTGATGAGGGTGGGGGTTGAGAGGGGGTGGTGGCTGAGCTGTGGGTGGTGAACTGGTGGCAGTGGGCTGCTCTAGTGGTGGTTGGTGGCGGCAAATAGCAGCAAACAGGGGGTAGCCGGCTATAGAGGAGAGAGAAGGGAGGTTGGATTTGTGAGATATTTCTCTTACTTGGCTTGAAATGTTCTAAAAATACTGGGCTAAATTTTATCTCCCAAAAGTAGCTTTTAGCTAGATACAATTATGCATAAATCATGGTAATTAGCTAGGTTTAATTAAGCAAAATTGTTGGGCTTCAAAATGGGCCAAAATGAATAGGGCTTAGTAATAAAACGTTCCGTAACGATAATATTTTTATGTGACTCGAATTTAAATTTTTATGATATTATGGAAAAATAAGTTAAATCACTTAGATTATAATTATCAGGGCCTGCTATCAATTTTCTTGAGATTTTCGTTAATAAACAAAAAAAAATCCGAATTGCAAACTAGGGCCCAAATAAATTTTTACCCACCAGGATGATTAAAGGCAATAAATTAATATGAGAAAATTAATAATATGAGATAATTAAATAAATAAACATGATTTAGGGTTGGACTATTACAGACTTGAAGATCTATTTCAAGAGGACCATCAAAAGGGCGAAGGGAGCTATCAATATCTTTATCTTCTGAAGATTCAGCACTTGGTTCATGGGAGGTGAACTTCCAAACATAAATCAGGCACAAGTTCCAAATCTGAACATTGATAAAATAGGGACCGATTGACCAGGGAAAAATCTAAGATGAACAAATCTCAAACTTGCCTTTTGTTTTCCATCTCCTTCGTTAGGATTCTTGTAATTCTTCTAATTGCCGAAATCTTATATCCGTAACAGAATTACCAAGATTTTTCCCTAAATCCATGACTTCTTTCACAATTTCAATAGGGTTAGGTGAATCTTAATTTGACCGAGAGATCTTACTACTACTCTTCTTATCCTTGTTAGAATCTTGATTTCTTGTTCTTTCATACAAGATCCAACAGTTGGTTCATAAGGGATGAACTTCCCAATATAAATAGGGCAAATAGCAAAACCAACTTAAACTCAAGACTATGAGGGTGAAGAGGGAGAAGAAACAAAAGCCGTGATTAAAACTCAAGACAGCTTAAACTCTCTTGCTTTTTTCTTCTACACCCAAAAAAATAAAAAAAAAATCATTTTCGTTTCTTTTTCCTCCGAATCCGCGTGCTCGCAAAGAAAGGGAGAGGGGGATGATGGAGGGCCGGGGACAGTGGCGGCACCACCATTGCAGGTGGTTGCCGGCAACTATTCACGGCACAACGAGGGCAAGAAAGCCCAGATCGAGCCGCTGCTTATGCATAATAGAGAAGAAGGGAAGAGATTAGAGGGGCTAAACCCTAGCCTAACACACCACCACCAACACCTGCCTTCGCCACTATCACCTTCTCCGTCATCTTTGTTGAAGGGTGACTACAGGAAGGCTAATTTGTGGCCTGAGTTTCGAATACAGAGAAAGAGGGAGAAGGAGCGCAAGAGCAGGGGCTGACGCCTATTTTGGATCTATGGCGGCGATGATGACCTGCGCTGGTTTCCAGTAGCAACTTGGCCAACGAACCGGCCAGCAACTGAAGCTCGTGGTATTCACGCTAGGCCACCTTAAATGAAACCCTAACTGACAAGTGGAACCAATTGTGGGTAATTCTATTCCTTCTCCCTTAGTTTTCCCGTTTTAATTATAAGATTTTTAGTGAGACAAGGTATGATTTGTCGTGTATACTTGATTATGATATTGGTTTAATTTGAAAGAAGAAAATATAGAGCATTGTGATCGATTCAATGCAATTAAGTTGTTGGTATGGTTGTGAGGGTTGGATAAACTGAAATGGTTGGAATGATTGTGTGATCCGTATGTCTTGGGGCCTATCTCTATTGTTTAGGCTTTTATTTTGCGTATATTTACAATTCACTTTTCGCTGTTTGAATATAATTTTATACATGAATGTAAAGCCATTTGTGTATAGGGAAGTGGACGATGAATAAATATCCTGATATATGACGTGTGAACTTATGTTCTGATATAAAACAAGTTGCCAGTGGGTGAATATTCTGAGGGAGAAAGATGTGTATAGATTTTATGCAATTTTGACCATTCGTAGATTCAAGGTAATATATATCATGCAGATTGGTATGAACCTGTTTCAAAACTGTGCAGATTGGTATGAACTTGTTTAGGAACTTGTTTAGGCTTGTCGGGAAATGTTTTAGGCCTTTCAATACCGATTTAACCTGTTCAGAGCCGTTCGAATTGCTTTTAGCATGTCCAGGCTTGTCAGCATAACTCTGAACGAGTTTATGGCTAGCGGAATTGTTCTGAATAGCTTCCGGATTGTCAGGCCGGATTTTAGCTTATTTGGATCTGTAGCAGCTTATCTAAACTTGTTTAGATCAATTCGTGTGTACCTGAACCTTAGATGTGATTTTAGAGGATCCAAGAACGCTCAAAAAGGAATGAATGTGGGGATAGGCAAGGTGGCCGATGTCACGGAAGATAGGAAGTGACTTCCTGCCCAGTTCAAGAATGAACTGGTGGGTAGGCGTTGATCTGTTGTCTCACTGAGCCACAAAATGGGTTATAAGACTGTAGTTTGTGTTGAGCCGGTAGCAAATATGGAGAATATTAATTTAAGTGCCTTAAAGGAGGGGACGAGTTGTGCTACAATTTGACCTTGAGATTTGAACCTATATTGCTGAATTTGCCAGGGTCGGCGGCGGATTTAAAGCCCAGAAGTGGGGATCTAGTTGTGAGGGCAAAGTTGTACTTCAAGGCCCTTTGTATGGATTGTGCCTATAGTTATCTAAGATTTGAAATTCAAGTGCTTCAGAAATTGCGTAACCCATTAGAGCCATATCTAAAACCTTAAAATTTGAAGTACGATCATTTACACTATGCATAAGTTAGTCCTACAGTGTTGACATGCAAAGGTCAGAGATATAGTTCACCTGCAATCACGCCCAACATATATGGTCACTCAAGTTGTCTTTTTTATTAGTAAAGTCATCTTATTGTTAAATTTATACAGGAAGAGTGATTAGAGGGGAGACAGATGGAGATAGTTGGCAAGTTTGGTGGCAACCTATAAGTGTCAATGTTGAGGTAGTTTTTTGCGTTTCCTTTTGGTCTCTCAATGTGCTCTTCACAAATTATTTTACTCCTAGTTTCATCCCGTAGTTAGACTCTATTTACTTCATTGGAATATCGAGAATAATCTGTATTGAATTTTTTTTGGGAAATTTACAAGTAGGTGAAACATCAACAAGGGTTCAACCAACCCATTTTCTTTAACAATAAATAAGTGTTGGTTTTAGGGGAAAAATTGAAGGGTAGAAATGGAAAAGGCAATCGAAATGACAACAATGCCCTTAATGACTTATCTTGAGAAGGAGGGGAAAAAGACAAAACGGTTGGGTAGGGCAACCATATGGAGGAAGTTACACATGCGAGGAAGAGGGAGGTGAGGGAAGAGATAGAGAGGGTGGAAAAGTGAAAAAGCAGTAGTGGAGGAGGACGGGATCAGTTTGCAGTCGTCGACGACAGTGGTGGCAGTGACAATGTTGGGGAGGACTGAAACTTTGTAATTTCAGAAAGTGTGGGAAGAAATGGAGCAATTTGGCAGACATGGAGGTGGCACAGAGATGGCACAGTTGGTTACCATCTTTGTGAGCACAACAGGTAAGTACAAATTCTATCTCAAAATTCATGGATTTTGTAATTGTGAGGAATGATGCTGCTGTAGTTAGAATCAGGTGTAGTTAATTTAGCCGGTTGTATGTTGCTCCTTGCGAATATGTGTGTGAAATGGTAAAGAATGGGAACAACAAAATGTAGCGGTATGTAGCAATTCTGATAAATTGGTAGAAAATATTGATAATTGTGGTGGTGGAGAGGTGAACATGATGAAATGGCGTGTTGAGTATGCGAAAATTTGAATGAACTGTAGCGGTTTCAGGAAGAGAACTATGTGTACCTAGATAAGATTAGGTATACCCAGGGTTAATATCCATGTGGTAAACAGGATATGGTGTTGTCTACCTAGATACGACTATAGGTATACCCAGCTGTATTAGATGGACTGTTTAGGTACACTGAGTTGTAAATGAGTGTGTGATTTAGGTGTTAACCTGAAATTGTTGTTCAGTGGTATTGTGGTGGACGTTTGGGGATTAATATCAAAACGTAAGGGCGTTATTGTTAGAGAAACCCCTCTGCAAGTATGTAAAGGTAAAAGTGAGGTACTGTTTTGATTTTAGTATGATTGACCATCACATTACTTATGTTGGTAAACAAATGTAGTAAGTGTAACGGATTTATTGGTTTACCTGTGTTGCAATGAATAATACCATGTTAGACATGGTGGACTTAATAGGTAAATGTAGGGATGTTAATGTTAGAGATACCACACCCGAAGTATATGCAGGTAAAAGGGACATGAGCAACATATTAGAAGGAAAGTTGGTTAATGTAGGTTGTAAATGTAAGGGAGTTAGATGTGTACCTAGAGTACAGTTAGGGCGTACCATGGTAAACTTTATGGACTTACAATGTAAACATAGAGGGACAATCCCTTCCCAAGTTTATTACTGCTGTAAGTGTAAGGTGCTTATGTAGTACTTATGTGGCTGCCAAATAGACTATTAATGAGATGCACATTTGGAAGTTAGTTTAATGTAGGCATTACATGTTATGGATTCAATTGTTAACCTATGTTGCAGTCAGTGTGTATCATGGTAGTGATGTTAGGCTGAATAGGTAAACATAGGGCAATTACATAATGTAGGTGAGGTACATAGATGTTGTTGACAATTAACGTGTGCATATGTAAAGGTTACGTAGATTGTAGGCATGGTAATGTACGGGATGGAGTTGGAAATCTCGCGTAGAACGAACTGCAAGCCATAGTAGACATGATGGACTCATTCGGTAAATGGAAGGAAGGCTACAAGTGGAAGGTGAAGATATTGCTTAATAGTATGCTGTCTATGAGGTCCACAGTTGAGTGATGCGTTGTTTGTGTTTTGAACCTATGACGCAGTAAATGTATACCGTGGTAAACATGGTGGAATAATTTGGTAAAGGGAAGGAAGCTTCTTGTATGCAAATATCATCTGTTGTTAGGTGAATAATGGGGGCAGGGAATTTTGGTGTGGAGTAATTTAATGTGGTATGTAATGTGTTTGTTGTGATTATGTGCTGCAGGTATTTATAATGGAGTTACGTAGAGTACGGAAACGAGACTGAAGCCCTATTGTGGAAGCAGCAAACATGGGTGAGGGTAACTCATGCAACAAGACTGATGAAACTAAATCTGGTTATGAGAATGAAGAGGGTGACAGTGGTACAAGCAGCTCGTCAGTGTCTTTGGAGGAGGCGGCTAGTATAAGCAGCAGTAGGAAGTTGGGGGAGGGGAGATGCAATCGAAGAATAGGCATGATAGAGGTAGCCGAGAAGTGAAGCTGCAAAAGGCTGTAGGTAATGCAGATGCGGGACAGAACGGAAAGGAAACGGAGGTGCGGAGTCACAAGTGGAAGGTAGTCGTATTTGAGGGAGGTGAAAAAGTGGGAGAGGCTAGTGTGGATGTTGTTATTAGACATCGCTGCACACTGGAAGCAGTGTGTGCCTTAAATGATGAGTTGGATGATGACCGGAAGGTAGCTATTTGAGAAATTGTGTGGAGTCCGGTGGTTAAGTACAAGCCATTTGCTATGGACCGACACCCTGTGCGGGCTCTCATTGAATGTTGGAACTCAAACACCAAGTCCTTCAAGCTCAGGCGGAGGGAGGTACCTTTCTCAGTGTATAATGTGGCGTTGATTATGGGGCTTCCTGTGTATGGGAAGTCTGTTTCGTTTGAGCGTAATGAGGTTACTAGTGAGGTTGGCGAACTGTTGAAGGGAGCAATGGCTGATTATGTTTCTCGTGAGCGGGGGAGGCGAAGGACAATGGTAAAAGATATGCGCATATATAGGAACTACGTCTCGGTATTATTGGAACTGTGCAGGTTGAATAATACAAGTGAGACGGTGGGAATGTTCACCAAGCTGTATGCATTGTTGGTTGTTAGTGGGTTGCTGTTCCCTAGATGTGCTGGATGTGTGGCTTGGGATTTGATATCCATTGTAAAGGATGTGAGGGAGTGTGGGTGAATACAATTGGGCGGAGGCGACTTGGATGTTCTTGGTGGAGTCATCGATTATAGGTGGGATTTTATGAGCACACCAACATTTACTCATTTGCGGATGACAAATGCCTACCACAAATTTCACGTTGGGTGCACTTGTATAAAGGGAAAAAGTATGATACAAGGGAGATGGTTGTCGGCATTCAGGAGAGCCAGGTGGGTTCACTTGTAATGAAGTCATGCGTACTACAACAAGAGCTTATGTAGTTGGTTACTTATGTGAATTTTGTATGGAACAGATACACCTAGTCCTTGACGTGAGGGAAGAGGAGAGAGCGCAAGCTGGTGTGAGGACTTTCTTCCGTTCGGATGAGCATCATGGTTATGTGGAGGATGCGGAAGTAAGACCCATATAAATTTATATGTACACTATGTATGCATTGGAGTTGAAATGGGATACTAAATCTATGTTAGGTTCCTACATCCTGTTGTTTTCTTTTCTCTTTTTTTTTTTATCAGGAAAAGAATAAATATATTTCATTAACAAAAGGGTGGATACAAAGCTAGCATCCTACAAAAGGCTATACACATCTCATATGCACACTATTCGCAAAATCTAGAAGATCAAGAGAAGAGTAACAAAAGATCCCTTTGTCCCAAAAATAGAGAGACTTGATGAAATAATCTTTAAAACATCCACGCCCTCAAAGACTCTCCTATTTCTTTCACGCCAAATGCTCCAAAAAATTGCATGAGGAAATAATATGGTATTGTTCTTTTTAGCTTTCCTACCAAAAAAAACCCTCCCAAGCAAAGAAGTGATCCGAAATAGAATTGGACATGACCCAAGAAACTCCCAAACAACTTAAGGCTAGATCCCAAAGAGCTCTTGCAAGAGGGCAATGCAGTAGTAAGTGGTTCACTGATTCTGCTGCAGCTTTGCATAATGGGCACCGATTCACCAAGATCTGATCCCTCCTTTTCAAATTATCGTAAGTCAAAATATTGTCATGGACGACCTCCCAAACAAAAAAAGACACTCTAAATGACGCGAGAGATTTCTAAATAATCATCCATGGAAAATGCATTCCCAATATCAGATGCAAAGGTGAAGAAGATGCAGATGCAAGCTTCATATAATAAGACTTCACAGTGAAGTTGAAGTTCCCATATCCTGTTGTTAGTATTGGCAAAAGTTATGAATCAATTAAATTTTGGTAGGAGGAAGGAGTTGACATTACCACCGAGTAGCGTGTTTAAGTATGTGTGTGAGTGTGTGTGATGTGCTTATGGCTTGCGCTCAATGTTGCAGGGAGTTATAAGCATGGAGGTGCGACTAAGAAGAGTAAGAGATGCACTGCGAAAGGAGAAAGAAGCACACGCGGCCACAAAGGATGTCATGTTTACCATAGTGTACTCGGAGTAGGACATAGGTACACAACTAAAGCCCTAACAGCTAGTTGTGGCAAGGGGGGGATTCCTTATTAGTAGGTTCTCTACTTACGATGGCCATCATGTATTCCATATGACACATACCTCATCAGGCTTAACTTCCACAGTCGGGGACGTTGGAGTGGGTAGACCCAGTCCGGTGATGTTGGCCTACGTGATAGGTGGCTCAGAACCTCCTTGATGAACCACACCCGTTGTAGTCGCTTCAAATGTGTCCTCTACGGAATACGTGGCCACACCAATTAGCATAAGCTTCAGAACAAGTACCCCCGGCTTCCGGGATCATAACAAGTTTAGGAACCTTCCTGCCCCGTTTAGCAGTTTGACATAACACGTGCATATGAATTGGAGTCTTATGCACTGACCTTGTCAGCCCCCCTGCTTGCGGGATCATAACAACAAGTTCAGGAACCTTCCCGTCTTGCCCCCTTAGCAGTTGTACATGACAGGTGTATATGAATTGGAGCCTTATGCACTGACCTTTTCAGGATTGGTTTCAACTTTTGTAGCATGCTGTGCAAGGAGGACCGATGGTGATTGCACGACCTTCGTCCACCACCTCAGGCGGACAACTCCAACAATCATCTCATTGTGGAACGATGACAATAAGTGCAAGGTATTGTTGCATGCGAAGTTAAGGAACGTTTTGTACATGCAACTTCCATATTCATGTTCGATTGACCTAATGCGTGTTGGTGGGTTCCGAGGGTGTATCTGCGTTGGTAGGCCTCAATGTGGGGCCTTCCTCATTGGCCAATGACGCAACTGCATCGGCGGAATCGTTTCGACCAACTTCAGGATCATTATCTCTGACCTACAACATACGTTCATCGCGTAATCAATTTCGTAAGGTCACACGTTCATATAGGGATACTAAGAACGCAGCAAGGCCAACAATTATTGTCTGCAACAGCTATGAATTGCTCATACCACACTCAGCAGTTGTTGGCCCCATTGCTTCACAATTTATATGCACACAGACTACTACAACCAACTACACTAATATTGTCATACTAAGTGGGATGTCGGTTATTTCACCGTTTAAGATACACTTCTACATTTGCAGGTGGATGCACTATTTTCGAACCTCTAGGGGTACGAACTTAATTATTGCATATGGTTAATCTACAAACAGGCATCAAATACTTCCGTACCATCGTTGACAAAATTGCCAGCTGAAGGAGCTTCTCAGCCCCACTATCTGAGTCATTATCTTCCTCTTGGAAGTCTCCCTCCCTGAACTGGCTCCTTCAGTACCCCTTCCTTCTTCCTTTCATGTTGTTCCTACAACCATTACCATGTTACAGTTACAAATATTTTATACAAGAAAATCAATATATCTCGTCATGCTTGACAACATTAACTCACAACCAATTACAATTTACGCATATGCCTAGATGCATGCAAATTGCACCTCACCTTGCCCCTCTTCTACCACCTTACCAACGTTGCCAATGTCCTCTCCAAATTGTTCAGGGACATTTTCTTATTCCTTGGATGCCGCTGCAACTTGTTTCTTCGATCTCTTACGAGACTTGTACACCTTTGTGCATTTATGTTTGTCCTTCCCCGCGGCCTTTTCCGGGTTTAGGTAAGGAGAGGACTGCAATGCAGATGGGTTCCTCTGACGAGGAACTCTCCTAGATGGGTTCCGCTGACAAGGAACTCTCCTAGTCTTTCTCGTAATTGTTGAGTCCCTCATTTAGAACCCTTATCTGCCTTTGTCTTTGCTATCTCCCCTCCATCATTTGCTGCCTTCATATGCACCGCAGGTGACGCTAACACAAGTGCTTGGTGGCACATTTGCGTGACTCAGTATCCTCGGCGGTAGTGTAACCAACATCCACTTGATTGTCCGCCACACTAAATTGCAAATTAGTATCCTCTAAGGACGCATCCACAGCCTCGAATGGGCCATGCGCTTGTCTCACCTCAGTAGAATGCACCTAAGGCGATAGTGAGCACACAACAGTGTCCTCCCCTCCATGATGTAGTGGTGTACTCCCTTCCCCAGGCTCCACCACACTCACGACTCCTACTATCAGTTGTTCCCGTCCGTCCTCCGGTCTCTCATCCTTCTTCTCAAATAAAGCCTTCAGCTTAGCTAACTCCTCCTTTGTGGCCACGTGTGCTTCTTTCTCCTTTCGTAGTGCGTCTCTTACTCTTCTTAGTTGCACCTCCATGGTTATAATTCCCTGCAACATTGAACGCAAGCTATAAGCACGTCACGCACAGTCACACACATAGACTTGAACACGCTACTCATTGGTAATGTCAACTCATTCCTCCTACCAAAATTTAATTGATTCGTAACTTTTGCCAATACTAACAACCGGATATAGGAACTAAATATGGATTCAGTATCTCATTTCAACTCCAACGCTTACATAGTGTACTTATAAATTTATGCAGGTCTTACCTCCGCATCCTCCACATAACCATGAATCCATGGTACTCGTCCGAATGAAGGAAAGCCCTCACAATAGCTTGCGCTCTCTCCTCTTCCCTCACCTCAAGGACTGGGTATATCTATTCCATACAAAATTCACGTAATTAAACAACTACATAAGCTTTTATTGCAGTACGCATGACTTCATTACAAGTCAACCGACCTGGCTCTCCTGAATGCCGGCAACCATCTCCCTTGCATCATGCTTTTTCCCTTTGTACAAGTGCACCCAACTTGAAATTCGTGGCGGGCATTTGTCATCCACAAATAAGTAAATGTTGGTGTGCTCATAAAACCACACCTATAATTTATCAACGAAAATGTCATAATTCTAGCACACACACAACATGATACTCAGAAACATTAACACAGTTGGGTACCTTCGTTTGCTTACATGTAATATCATTGCAAAGCCATTAATTTACAAATTTCTACTGCGCATCTTCTCCTTCGTTTCCTATATCGCCTCCACTAGGAACATCCAAGTCGCCTCTGACCAATTGTACTCACCCATACCCCTCACATCCTCCACCATGGATATCAAATCCTACGCCACACCTCCGGTACATCTAGGGAATAGCAACCCACTAACAAACAACAACGCATATAGCTTAGTGAACATTCCCACCGTCTCACTTGTATTATTCAACCTGCACAGTTCCAATAATACCGAGACGTAGTTCCTATATGTGCGCATAACTTTCACCATTGTCCTTCGCCTCTCCTGCTCACAGGAAACATGATCAGTCATTGCTCCCTTCAATAGTTCCTCAACCTTACCAGTAACCTCTGTACGCTCAAACGAAATAGACTTCCCACGCGCAGGAAGCCTCGTAATCAACGCTACATCATACACTCAGAAAGGTATCTCGGTATCTCCCTCTGCCTGAGCTTGAAGGACTTGATGTCTCAATTCCAACATTCAGTGAGGGCCCGCACAAGGTGTCGGTCCATAACAAATTGGCATGTACTCAAGCGTCGGACTCTAACACAAGTTCTCGAATAGTCATCATCCAACTCATCGTTTAGGGCACACACTGCTTCCAGTGTGCAACGATGTCTAATAACAACATACACACTGGCCTCTCCCACCTTTTCACCTCCCTCAAGTACGACTGCCTTCCTCTTGTCTCTCTGTACCTCTGCTGCCTTCCCTTTCTGTCTCGCATCTGCTCTACCTACATCCTTCTGTAGCCTCACTTCTCGGCTGCCTTTGTTATGCCTATTCTTTGATCGCATCTCCCCCCCCAAACTTCCTACTGCTGCTTATACTCGCCTCCTCCTCTAAAGACACTGACAAACTCCTTGTACCAGTGTCACCCTCTTCATTCTCATAACCAGATTCAGTTTCGTCAGTCTCGTTGTGTGAGTTACCCTCACCCATGTGAGTCGCTTCCACGATAGGGCTTCGATCTCATTTGCGTACTCTACAAACTCCTTGATAAACACTTGCACCACATAATCGCAACAAACACATTACATACCACATTAAATTACTTCACACGAACATTCCTTGCCCCCATTATTCACCTAACAACAGATGAGATTTACATATAAGAAGCTTCCTTCCCTTTACCAAATTATTCCACCATGTTTACCACGGTATACATTTACTTCATCATAGGTTCACAACATAAACAACGCATCACTCAACTGTGGACCTCACAGACAATATACTATTTTAAGCAATATCTTCACTTTCCACTTATAACCATCCCTTCGTTTACCAAATGAGTCCATCATGTCTACTATGGCTTGTAGTTAGTTCAACGCGAGGTTCCCAACTGCATCTCGTACATTACCATGCCTACAATCTACGCAACCTTTACATGTGCACCCTTTTCACACTTTAATTATAGACATTTATATACCTCACCTATTGAGTCAAGCATCACTACTATGGTGCACACTGACTGCAACATAGGTCAGCAATTGAACCCGTAACATGTAATGCCTACATTAAACCAACTTTCAAATGGGCATCTCATTAACAGTCTACTTAGCAGCCACACAAGTACTACATAAGCACCTTACACTTACAACAGTAATAAACTTGGGAAGCGATTTGTCCCTCTACGTTTACATTGTAAGTCCATCAAGTTTACCATGGTACACCCTAGTTATACTCTAGGTATGCATCTGACTCCCTTACATTGATAGCCTACATTAACCAACTTTCTAATATGCTCCTCATTTCCCTTTTACCTGCATATACTTCGGGTAGGGTTTCTCTAACATTTACATCCCTACGTTTACCTATTAAGTCCATCATATCTAACATGGAATTACTCACTGTAACACAGGTAAACCAGTAAATCCCTTATAGTTACTACATATGTTTACCAACATAAGTAATGTGATGGTAATTCACACTAAAATCAAAGCGATAACTCTCACTTTTACCTTTACATACTTATAGAGGGGTTTTTCTAACAATATCGTCCCTACATTTTCATATTAATCCCCACATTCCACCATGGTACCACTTAATAACAAATTCAGGTTAACACCTGAATCACACACTCATTTACAACTCAGTGTACCTAAACAGTCCATCTAGTACACCTGAGTATATCTACAGTCGTATTTAGGTAGACAACAACACATCTTGTTTACCACATGCGTATTAACCCTAGGTATACCTATAATTGTATCTAGGTAAACACGATTCTCTTCCTGGAATCGCGACAGTTCATTAAAATTTTCGCATACTCAACACGCCATTTCATCATGTACATCTCTCCACCACTACAATTGCCAATTTTTCTACCAATTTATTAGAATTGTTACACACCGCTACATTTTGTTGTTCCCATTCTTTTCCATTTCACACACATTCGCAAGGAGCAACATGTAATCGGCTACATTAACTACATCCGATTCCAACTATAGCAGGATCATTCCTGACAATTACAAAAACTATAAATTTCGGGGTGGAATTTGTACTTACCTGTTGGCTCTTGTGCTCACAAAGATGGTAACCAACTGCGCCACCTCCTTTAACGTTTGCTTGCCAAATTGCTCAATTTCTTCCCACTCTTTTTGAAATTACAGAGTTTGGGTCCTCCACAACACCGCCACTGTCATCAATGCCGTCAATGACCGCAATCTAATCCCGTCCTCCTCCACTACTGCTCTTTCACTTTTCCACCCTCTCTATCTCTTCCCTCACCTCCCTCTTCCTTGCATGTGTAACTTCTACCAAGGTTGCCCTACCCAACCGTTTTGTTTTTTTCCCCTCATTCTCAAGATAAGTCGTTAAGGGTATTGTTGTCATTTCACTTGCCTTTTCAATTTCAGCCCTTCAATTTTCCCCCCAAAACCAACACTCATTTGTTGTTAAAAAAAAAAGGGTTGGTTGAACTCTTGTTAATGTTTCACCTACCTGTAAATTTCCCTTTTTTTGTTTAATTATGGAAAGAAGTGGCTAAAGCGGTGTGGAGCTACGGTAACAGAATACCAAGACAATGTTTTTTCCTTGATAGATTCAAATTGTCTTTTGACTTTCATGTAGATCATATATTGATGAGGGGATGTAATCGAATTTTAAGCTTATTAATGAATGGTTTGCTATTATGTAGTAAGAGTATCCATTACGTTGTATCTCCTATTGATTTTGGTGCATCAAGTTGTCTAATACGGCTGTTATCATATTGTTCAATTATCGATCCCTCTGTCAAACTAACCACTAGTAGTTATGTAACTCCTAGGACCTTGCCAAGGGATTTCATCTATTTATTTTCTTTCGATATAAGTGGTCTTGCTTGCCATGGGCACTTTCAAGGCTGAAGGAGCAGCTTGCACAGTTATTCTCATGGCTAGAAATAGAGTTGCCATTAGTGCTCTTGGGGCGGAATACATTAGTTGCGACGGGTACTCTTGTGGCCACAAGTACATTTGCCATAGGTACTTTTGTGGCCACAGGTACATTTGCCATAGGTACTCTTGTGGCTACCACATGCACTCCTGTGGCTAGTAGCGGCTAGCCGCATGAGCTGTCGTGGCTGAAAGGACTACTTTGCTACTAATCCAGTGGCTATAATTTTCACCACAACCACAGTGCATATTTTTCCGTGGGTGACTTTGTCACAGTCACTTGTGACACGGGTCCCATTTGACATATTCCCATGGCAATGTGGCCTTGCCACGAGAATTTAATGCTTGTACCACGAATCCTTCCACGGCACAAGTGACAATTTATTGTAGCGTTGACAGCTGAAGCCTAGCAAGTTGGTAAGGTAGTGGGATTGAAAGTGCATGGAGATGGCTCTGTGATGATTGAGAGGATTAAAAAGATTTTGAAGAGCTCCAAGAATTTGGAATTAAAGTCAGGAAAAGCCACGCACTGAAGAATTGCCTTGGAACATTGGGTGGCACCTCCCCTTTACGCCATTCATTTCTAGATTAGGAGGAACTTGACTGTGAAGTATTCAAATGGAAGTTGGAACACAGCTGGAGTAGATGTTTTTGCACATGTCATGGCAAATTCCTGGATGATTTTTAAGGGGCCGTTTGGCGATGGATGCTAGGTTGGAAATGCAGGTCTTGGAGGTTGAAGAATATTGTTGGGTTGAAGAATATTGTTTTACATTATTGATTCCGGAGCAAGGACTTGTGGTGGGAGGTCCTTTCAAATGTTTGCCTCGCAAACAAGGACAGCTGGTCATAGTGTGCAGGAGATCTTACCATTTGACATTACATCGTGAAAGACGTAATTTTAGGCGGGTATTCGATTTAGTGGGATGTAGCTTATCGGAGATTATTGTCGCGAAAGATACAGTTCAAGGTGAGGAGTTGTTTAAGTTAGCATAATACAGTCCACAGGATACTAATTACTCAAAATTATTAGTATTTAATTAAAATGCATAATAATTGTAATTTCTCAAAATAATATTAAAAATATTCAAACTTTTTATTATCATATATGAATATCTTGTATGGGCGGACAAAGAATCAAGTCTCACTTGGTTTTGGGTAGATCGACCCGTACATTGAAAGAAGGTCAATAGCGAGTCGGCCATTTATGGGGCGGTCTGTCTAGAATATTTTAATGGGTTGTGCTAGTTTGACCGCTAATAACCTATTTAATAATTTCATATTTTTATTAACTAACATATCGATGTCCAATCAGGTAAAACTTTATTAATGGGCCAACCCTAATATGAATATGACTAGCTGTTTTCTTACTATCAGCATTATAATTCAAGACTAACTAGAACGAAAATCAAATAAAATTGAATAAAAGAAGCACAAGATATTATCTTGCAGTTATAACATCAAAATTTTAAATTATTACAAATTAATTAATTTAAAAAATAATTAGATATATTTGTTTAGCTAAGTACATAATGGTATGACTTGCATATCTTTAATGCTTGTCTTCTTTTAAATTAACTTTTTTTAAAAGATTAAATAGTTATTTCATGCAATTCTATACCCATTTTAAATGTTTTTTCATTTAAAAGTTGTGTACGATATTATTTTTAGATAATGGAGAAGAAAAGATAAGGTTATTATTGCTTAATTTATAAATAGATACAATGGTTGTAAAATGTCTTTTTAAACTATCCGATAAAAATGGCTAACCATTATTATTAAGAGAGATAAATTAGCAAAAAATTAAAAACTAAGGATATAATGTTTGGGTCAAGCGGGAGGGGGCAGGTTCGGGTTCGGGTCCAGGTCAGGTTTGACCCACAAATTTGCAGTTTTTTCGGGTTCAGTTTATTTCGGGTTCGAGTCGAGAAAATCGTGTTCAAAATCCAAAATTTTCAGGCGGGTTTACAAGTCGGTCAATGGATTGGGCTGGTTAATTTATTGACTTTATGTAGTTTTTACTTCATTCTTTAGATTTATAAGAGTTAAATATCAATTTCCTTAGGAAAAGCAAGTTATTAATCTTAAGGGAAATACAATATTTTGGTTCGCTAGAATAGTCGTAGTAGTAGTGATGTCAAAGAATAATTTTATTCTCTAATGGATTGATAGAAAAGGTAACCCACCATAATATCACAACATACATACATTTTAAAGCAATGGAATGATATGATCTAGTTCAACCCAAAGGCACGGTTCATCAGCTTTTGTGAATCAATTTGGAGGAAAAGGAGAAACATGAAACAAAACAAAAAACAAAAGGAAAAAGAGAGAAAAGAAAAAGGAAAAAAGGGATAAGTTTCCTAGAATTGACAGTGGACGTTACTGTAGGCATTAAAATTTATTCGTGCTGTACCAAAATTAAATTTAATTAATTATCTGGGCCAACCTTTTAATTAATTTAATTTGGCCCAAAAGACTCTCAAGTCAGGTCCAAAAGACTCTCAAGTCAAGCCTGAGACGAAGCCCAAATAACTTCCAAGTTAAGGTTCAGTCAAAACTCAACTCAAAGTCTAAATCGAGGCTCAAGAGGACTGCCAAGTCAAGTTACGACCTAAAGCCCAAACGACGTCTAAGTCAAAGCGCGGTCGAAATCAGGTCAAAGTCAAAGTCAAAGTCAAAGGTTAAAGTCAAAGGCCAAGGCCTAAATCGAAGTCAAAGGTCAGGGCTTAAATCGACTCCCAAGTCAAACGTCAAACGGCTCTCAAGTCAACATTTGATCAAAGCTCGAAGCGACTTCCAAGTCAATGCTCGGCCAAATTCAGGAGACTACTAAGTTAAAGTCAAAGTCAAAGTCAAAGTAAATGAAAGTTAAAGCAATTTAGGGTGAGGCCTAATTGAAAGGCCCATGCCTAAAACCCAAGTCAAGGCCCATCTTGACTTTCAAGGGGAGGGGAAAGTTTTCCTATAAATAGGCCCGTACCCCCCTTAATTCAGAGGCTGGAAAATCCATCCTAAAAAGAGAAAGAATTAAAAGAGCATTGTATTCATAGAGATTGTATCCATTCATTCAAACGAATATATAAAAATTCAATCTTTGTAATTTTGTGATTACAAAATTTGGCACTCCCGGTGGGACAATCTCTACCTCTCATCTCTCTCCCCAAAAGACAAACTCTGTGCTCCTTTGAAAATAACATGGCCCCTAAGAACGCCATCACCAAATTTTCAAGAAAAGTTGTCTGATCTGTATCTCAGGGATCAATAGCTGCTAGCGCTGCATCTAGTCGTGTCATGACTAGAAGTATGACAAAAGCTGCTATCGCTGTCACTCGAGAGCAATCAATTGTGGTGACACCGTCACAGTCACATAAAATCCAAAACCTTGGCTCCAAGGTATCTGATGGAGTAAATCAAATCGCTTCAAATGTGTTGAAGCAAAAATCTGTTGTTGGCTTCATCTTGCCACAAACAAATTCACGTGGGATGGATGAACTCCAAACCCACATCAACCTTGCCTTCCAACCCATCAATTTTGAAGATGGTGGTTATTCGAGCAGCGATTCCTCTTTGGCATCCTCAAAGGGATCACTTTCGTCGCGTGCTGATGCTGAAACCTCTGACACTGTCATCATGCCAGTTATGGTGACAGTGGCTACTAACCTCGAAGAACAACTGGTGAGCATGAAGGCTACCCTGGATAGCTCTCTAAAGAGAGTACAGAAAAGGACGCCCAAATTAAGCGCCAGAGCGACCAGATTACTGAGCTGATGAAGAAGCTGGAAAAGAAGTCATCTAAAGTTTCCAACAAAGGTTCAGGCGCTGAAGACTATGATAAAGAGTCCAACCACAACGAAGAATCTGACAACAAGCGCAAGGCAAAGAAGGACTGCTCTTTAGGCTCGATGTCTGTTGAGCAGATTCAGAGCTTGATAGCAAATGCATGTCGCTCACTTCATTGAGACGTGCAGTAATGGTGGCACAGAGGGAGACCGACTGGTGAGCAGTTTGCCCGTACTCTAAAAGGGATTGCGTTCGACTGGTACACAGACTTGGAGTCAGAGTTCATTGATAGTTGGGAATAAATGGAGCAGGAATTCCTGAATCGGTTCTGTAGCACTCAACGTGTCATTAGCATGACAGAGCTAATAAACATTAGACAATGGAAGGACAAGTCAGTCCTTGACTACATTAATCGCTGGAGATTCGTTAGTCTCGAGTGCAAGGACCGTCTATCAGAAGTTTCAGCTGTTGAAATGTGTGCTCAGGGCATGGAGTGGGATTTACTATATGTCTTGCAAATGAGTAAGCCAAGGACCTTTCAAGAATTGGCAACGAAAGCGCATGACATAGAGATGACAATTGCAAGTCACCGTAACAAGTCTTCATCGTAACAAGTCTTCTGCCTCACTTGGCTCTAGAAAGGACAGGGGTGAATTCAAGAAAAACCCAAGTCCTCAAAGTCCTCAAACAAAGAATCCATGGTTGCTTCAACTGGGGAACCGGTTCGAATCTCTGGAAAGCCCAAGTATGAAAACAAAAAAAGTGGGTTCGCCAAGGATACTGGAAAGAAGCGTCCTACGTTGAAGGAACTGCATGAGAAGAAATATCCCTTCCCTGACTCAGACTTGTCAAGAATGCTCGATGATCTCCTTCAAAATGGGTTATCGAGCTTCCAGAGTCAACATACCCTGAAGAAGCTGGAAAGATTACCAACCCAAAATATTGTCGTTATCATAGGGTGATTAGTCACCCTTTTGAGAAATGCATTACGCTTAAGGAGTGTATTATACAACTTGCCAGGGACGGAAAAATAATATAGGATTTGGATGACACCGTCAAGACAAATCATATCTCCACCTAGCTGGAGTGTTCTTCAACACCCTTAGGGCAAAAGCATGCTCGATCTCAAGGAAGAGTAAACATTGAATTGATTTCCTCCCTTGGAGAGAAATTAGTTACAATTCAGTTCGGAAGTTTGGAGCCTCTAGGCCAATTAAATCCAAAGGACTTATGACGGAGACTAATCTTTTTGTGGATGTCTCTAATAAAGCTGATGATGATGAAAAGGGATGGACTCTTATCACTCGCCGGAGGCCAAGGAAGCAAAGCCAAGTGCAATCGCCACCTCTTTGCCACAGGAAGAGACAAGGAAGAAAGAAGAGCCCTCGTCATTCAAAAGGTAAGAAGAGGTCCAAGAACATCAAAAGGCATGAAATTCTACCTATTGACCTCCTTGAGCAAGAGCCGCTTGTCCCTATTACACTTGAGGAGTTCTTCCCAAAAGGCTTCTTTGAGAAAGTTACGGTTTACATGACCTCATGTTCTGAACTTGAAGAAGATAAAGGTGAAGGAAGTGACGAACAAGAGGATTCTCCTAGAGTCGCTGACAAGACCTTGACTGTCCTGGACGCTTTGCCAGCTCACATGGGCTGGGAGCAAATCTTTTGTTTGCCTGACGAGATGCGCTAATATGTTGTTGCTGCCTTACAACACCCAAAACTTTACGCTGACAAAGTCAAGGATGTGGGAGGATCAACAGAAAGCACTGTTCAGTGTGCCTCTTGCAACATCGCAGTCACTTTCACTGATGATGACTTGTTGTTGAGATCCAAGCCCCCCAATCGTCATCTGTTTGTGACTGGTTACATTAGGGAGTAGAAAGTCAGGCGCATTCTCGTGGTTGGAAGGCCAGCCGTCAACATCATGCCCAAGTCTACAATGAATGACTTAGGCGTCACAGTAGAAGAACTTTTTAAGAGCCGAGCAATGATTCAAGGCTTCAACCTCAAGGGTCAGCGTGCAATCGACATGATTCGCATTGAGCTGATAATGCGAGATTTGTTGACATCCTTCATTTTCCATGTAATCAACGCTAAGACTTCCTATAGGTTATTACTTGGGCGACCATAGCTTCATGAACATGGGATATTGGCTTCTACTTTACACCAGTGCCTTAAGTACTACTGAGATGGGGAGAAGAAAATAAATGGGGATGTCAAGCCATTCACTAAAGTTGAGTCTCATTTTACAGATATGAGGTTTTTCGAAGAAGGTACTGCACCTAAGGGAACCATGCCGTCAACCATTTCTTCCACAGGTAAAAGTGTCTCAAAGAAGACCCCTCAAGCAAGAAAAGATGATTCTCCTAAGCAACAGCTTGAGAAAAAAGTAAGTAGGCAAGGCAGCACCACTTCTCGTGTTGAGCAAGTTGCTAAACCAGCTGCTGCTTCAACAGGATCAATGCCACCAATTTTAAGGTACACATCTAAGTCTCACCGAAAGGAGGGCGAATCGCCCTTTGGTGAGTGCACAAGCAGTAACATTGAGGCCAAAGCTAGTAAGGGTGATGGAGCTAGCATAACCTCCCTAAAAGAGGGTGTAACAGTTCCAACCCTTAAAATGTGGCAGGCTAAGGTGATTCGGCCGCCTATTTTGGGGTTTGTCATCTCTTCTGAAGAAAGCGAGGACTTGCCAAGTGCGCGGACTAAAGAGGGATTTGATCCTAACGTCTACAACCTTATAGAAAAGGCTAGCTATAACTTTCAAAACCCAGATACCTTAGGAAAGGTAGTTGAGGTCAAGCCTCATAGACTTACTGAAACTCAGAGAAAGATTTAGGAGCAGTGAGGTTGAGTAGGCGTCTCTAAAGTAGGACTAGGTTTCACACCACTGCAACCAGTTAGAATCTTTGGGCGACGAAAGGATAAGAAGGTGGCTATTCAACACATCTTAGCTGAAGAGGTAGATGAGAGTAAAGATGACAGTGCTTCCCAAAGCCCTCCGTGTTTAAAAGGCTACAACCATCCACTTCGAAGAAACATCCGTCAGTATTCACCCGTATAAGAAAAGGGAAAGATCACAAAATCTCTGTTTTCAATGGGATCAAAGATGTTCCCCAGCCAACGCATTCAACTTTTACTAAAATGAAAACTGGTGAAAAGTCTTCAAGCTCACGGCTTCAATCGGAGAAAAGTTCAGCATTTAGTCGCTTGAGAGCGATAAATGAAGTTCAGAGCTCTATCCCTTCTCGTATGAAGCGTTTTTCTAGTTTGGATGTTAAGATGGACAGTTCATTAAGAGTAAAGAGGCATACTGTGATCTTCACAGGTCAACAAAGAACAACTGTAACTCTAACGAGGAGATGAAGGAAGAAGAAGTTGTTTCTTCCAATCATATAACAGCCCATGAATGTGATAACTCAGACTCAGAGATAGAGCTGGCAGAAATCCCTGAGGCTTTCAAAGATGGGGGGCAAGCTACAGTTGATGAGTTCAATGAATTGAATCTTGGAACCAATGAAGAACCTCGTCCTATCTACATATGCTCTTCACTTACACTCGAAGAGGAAAAGCAGTACTTGGAACTCCTGTCTGAGTACAGGGATGTGTTTGCCTGGAGCTATAAAGAAATGCCTGGGTTGGACCCAAAGGTCGCACTCCATCACCTATCGATCAAAAGGGGTATTTCACCTAAGAAGCAACGTCAGCGACGTTTTCACCCAGAGTTGGTTCCGGAAATCGAAAAAGAGGTCAACAAACTCATAGAGGCAAGCTTCATTTGCGAGGTCAAGTACCTAACATGGATCGTAAACATTATGCCTGTTAGGAAGAAAAATGGGTACTTCGTATTTGTGTGGGCTTCTGGGATCTCAATGATGCTTGTCCAAAAGATGATCTCCCGCTCCCTGTCACAAAACTCATGATCGACTCAACTACAGGGCATGAAGTGTTGTCATTCATGGATTGTACCGCAGGATACAATCATATTCTGATGGCGCCAGAAGATCAAGAGGCCACAGCTTTTCGCACATCTAAAGGTATTTTTTACAATAAGGTGATGCCCTTCGGACTTAAGAATGCAGGAGCAACTTACCAAAGGCCAATGCAAATAATTTTTGACGATATGCTTCACAAAACGGTCGGGTACTACGTTAATGATTTGGTGGTCAAGTCCAAAAGGAGGGCAGACCACTTACAAGATCTTCTACTAATCTTTGAGCGATTATGGAGATGTCCATTGAAGATGAACCCATTCAAGTGCGCGTTTGATGTCACCTCTGGAAAATTCTTGGGTTTTATCGTTCATCATAGAGGGATTGAGATCGACCAATCAAAAATCAAGGCAATCCAAGATATGCCTGAGCCTAAGAATCTCAGGGAGCTTCGCGGACTTCAAGGTCACTTGGCATATATCCGAAGATTCATCTCAAATCTTGCAGGACGTTGTCACCCCTTCAGCCACCTTATGAAAAAAGGTGCACCATTTCGATGGGACGAATCATGTTATATAACTTTCAAGAAAATAAAGGAGTATTTATCCCATCCTCCGGTGTTGGGGGTACCCATCTCTGGCAAGCCTCTCATACTTTAAATTGCCGCTCAGGAAAAATCCTTAAAAGCGTTATGTGTGTAGGAGAACGAGGAAGGAAAAGAAGTCGCCTTGTACTACTTGAGTCGTACGTTGGTTGGCGCTAAATTGAAGTACTCCCTCCATTGAAAAGATGTGCTTGTCGCTCATCTTTGCCATCTAGAAACTGAAACATTACATGCAGGCCTATACAGTGCAAGTGGTCTCCAAAGTTGATCATATCAAGTACATCTTGTCAAGACCAATCTTAAATGGGAGACTGGCAAAATGGGCTATCATCTTAAAGCAGTACGACCTTGTCTATATACCCCAAAGAGTGGTTAAGGGCAAGCGTTGGCAGATTTCCTAGCAGATAATCCAATTCCTGATGATTGGGAGCTAAATGATAATTTGTCAGGGGAAGAAGTGTTCTACATAGATGTCCTCGCTTGCTGAGAAATGTATTTCAATGGTGCAGCTAGGCGAGATGGTGCTGGTGCAGGAGTGGTCTTCGTCTCCCCCAAAAAGCTCATTCTCCCGTATTCATTTATGCTTACTCAGTTATGCTCTAACAATGTAGCAGAATACCAAGCGCTCTGCTTAGGTCTTCAAACGGCTATTGAGATGGGCATGATTCGCAGTTGGTCATTAATCAACTACTTGATGAGTACGAGGTTAAGAAAGAAGACCTTGTCCCGTACCATAAGCAAGCATTACATCTGCTAAACAAGTTGGACATAGTCAAGATAGAGCACGTGCCAAGGAGTACCAACAAGATGGCCAACGCACTTGCAAGCCTCGCAGCCGCTGGGCAGAAGAAGGAATGATTATTCCAGTATGTAGCTGCTGGGTTGTTCCACCCGATGATGAAGACTCAGAGGAAGACGTCAACATGATTTGTGTTCTTAAAATAGATGCAGAAGACTGGCGCCAACCTATAATTGAGTACTTGAAGCACAGAAAACTTCCTAGTGACCCAAGGCATAAGATGAAAATACAGCTGAGAGCTTCGAGCTTTCTTTACTACAACGGAATGCTCTATCGACGCTCTTTTCTTGGCCTTTGGTTACGATGCTTGGATATGGAAGAAGCAAAGGAAGCAATAGCGGAACCTCATTCAGGTGTGTGTGGAGCACACCAATCAGGGCCTAGGCTACACGATCGCATTAAGAGGATGGGTTACTACTAGCCCACTATAGTGCAAGATTCCATAAATTATGCAAAGAGGTGTGATGCTTGCCAATTCCATGCCAACTTCATACATTAACCTCCAGAACCTTTTCACCCAACGGTTGCATCCTGGCCCTTTGAGGAATGGGGGCTTGATGTCGTTGGACCAATCACGCCTAAATCATCTATTGGTCACTCTTACCGCTTGACTGCCATTCTTTAATCATCTAAATGGGCAGAAGCAATTCCACTAAGGAAGGTTAAAAAAGAAAATGTGGTCAGCTTCATAAGGACGCACATTATCTATCGATACGGTATACCGAGGTACATTATCACTGATAATGATAAGCCCTTCGTCAACAGCCTATTGACTAGCCTGTGCGAGAAGTTTAAGTTTGCCCAACACAAGTCTTCCATGTACCATGCCCCAACAAACGGCCTGGCAGAAGCCTTGAATAAAACATTTTGCAACTTACTCAAAAAATGTTGTCGCAAAGTCTAAAAAGAATTGGCACGAAAGGCTAGGGAAGGCTCTTTGGGCATATCGAATCACATACAAGACGCCAACACAGTCGACCCCTTTCGGTCTTGTGTATGGAATTGAAGTCGTACTACCATTAGAGCTCTAAATCTCATCGCTTCACATCGCCATACAGGAGGTTTTGATGGAAGACAAAATCACAAGTTTCGCTTAGTTGAGCTGGAGGCCCTTGATGAGAAAAGACTTCAGTCACAACAAAAGCTAGAATGCTACCATGCTCGTCTAGCAAGAGCATTCAACAAAAAGGTTCGGATGCATTCGTTCCAAGTTGTGGATCAGGTGCTTGCACTGAGAAGGTCAATCATCATGACCCACAAGACAGGATGCAAATTCGCTCCAAAATGGGAAGGACCTCATGTTGTCTGTGAGGTCTACTCAAATGGCGCCTATAAGATAGTAGATGGACAAGGGGTTCTGGTAGGACCCATAAATGGCAAGTTCTTGAAGCGCTGTTATCCTTGAGATAGGTTGTTGTAAAGCTCCTAAGTAAGAGCCTAAACTGCTCGTCCTTTCAAGTTAAAAAATCATTGTACTACTCTTTACCCGCAATAGTATAAATTGTGGATGGCAAAAACAAACTCAAACAAAAAAATCGCTGTATTGCTCCTGACCCGCAAGACTATAAACTATGCACGACAAAACAAATATATATAAAATTTATTTTTGTTGAGCTATGTGATGACTTGATCTTTTTGAAAATTGCAATGTTTCCATAAGTAAGTAGGCAGCTTGATAAACAAATTACTAAGTACAGTCAAACATAATAAAATGGGGATAGTAGGGCGGCAATCAAACTTCGTATGAAGGAGGACACAAAGTCCATTACAAATGTGTACTATAAAAAAAAGAAAGAACAAAGCAAGCTAAGTGAGACATCAATTGGTGTCCATCCAAGTGTTGGGATTGAGTGAGGATGGCAATGCTAGCATGACTTGCTCATGCCTCTCCAACTCCTTGGCATTATCAGCCGAAAGAGTGGGCACCATCTCAAGGTCGGCAAGAGCTTTGGATCTCACATCAACTGCCAGCTCGGCAGCTTCCACTAGGGAAGATTGGACCTGGACATCACCCTTAAGCTGGCGCTCCTCTTCTCGAGCAAGGCGAAATACGTCCTCCAAATCAACAATCTTCTACTCTACTCCCTTGAGTTTCTCTATCGAGGCACCAAGGTCTGCGCGCAACGTCATAAGGCGTGAGCGTGGAAGATTGACCTGCTCAGTGCACAACGCCTTCGCCTTCGCCACATCAGCTGGGTGGTGGCATGAGGAAGCTGCTTTCTTTAATGATAAGAAACCCGATACAACACTCCCATAATCCCCCACCTTCTTCCTCAAAGGAGTCGGGTCTCCACTAAGCCGCTCAATCCCCTTGTAAATTATTGGGGCACCTTGAAGTTTTCCCACCACTTCATTAAATTTTGCATTCTTCAAACTAGTCAAGTACTCGAACCCCATCACTCGTATGGCGGCAGTGAAGATACTTTAGGAGCCAGGTCTGGAACAGAAAGAAGTAGTGGAGGGAGCAGCTAATCAAGAGGGTCTTCCTGTCGAACCCCCAGGAGTAACCCCCTCATGGCTACCTTAAGAGAGTTACGTCCATCAACTGAATGCTAGCTCTGAGTAGCTGATGCACGCAAGGCCTCTGTTCCCTTAGAAGCTGAACTCCCAACCTTGTGAGGTGATGTTTGCCTCCTCACAATCTCAATGTCCTTGCCAATGTCCGGGGTTGCCTTGGGGGCAGAAGATTTAGTAGTACAGGTAACATCCTTGAGTAACTGCTGGTCGACAATGGGTATAGCCTCTTGTGCTAGGTCAAACTCTCTAATCTGGAAAAAAAAAAAAAAGAGGGATGAAATAAAATAAGTATGAAATCATTCCGTACTGATCAAAACCAAAGCAACAAGGGAAAAGAAAATGACAATAAAAGGCGAAGAAAGGAAGCATACGTCGTCAAGATTGGCTGGCTCGCCTGAGCAGCTTTGGACGTCATCAAAAAAGTCATTCCCAAAGTCGACTCTAGCATCCCTGGGGGTCACAGTCTCGCGCCTCTTGCGCCCCCCATGTCTAAAGTTCGCCTCGGACCCTGGCTCGCTATCACTACCCAGCGCCAGACCTCACTTCCTGTCAGCGATGTGAACTCTCGGGGGCCCATGAGCATTATCACTAGACTCCGGGCCCTCAGCATCTAAATCGGCCACAGGATCCTTTCCTTTCTTCCCCTTGGCCTTCTTCGATGAGCTACCCTCTGCATCCTTATCTTGCTTGGATGAATTTGCTTCCGTATTCTTCTGCAGGATGGAAGCATTAGATCGAAGGTTACTAATGGACACCTTGGACCACCAAATCTTGTAAGCTGAGGAGATGTGTTGAGTTAATGCCAAGGAGCGACAAGGAAGAACGCCCTGAGACGTAGTCCCCAAGAAGAGGATCCGCTTCCAATATAGAAGGGCGTCATCATATGACACCTCCCAGGTGCGAGGATCCTTGAGAAGTACTCCAGGAATCCCCTGGCAGAACCCAAACTGTCTGCTGAACCGATGCGGGCTTCAACATAGAAGGTCGCGCCCTGGCGAATAAGAAGGAAACCATCTCGAAGAAAGATCAGGTAGCCCAACTTATCTACATCCAAATTTCCATCGTCAATAAGGGTCTCTGATTGGTTTCTTCCCAGCATTAAACAGCCTAGGTCAGAGACTTTTCCCTCATGTATAAGCTCGCAAGCATCCCCAATATCGTTGCACGTCACTTGTGACCCGGAGTAGCACACTATTAAAGGACTCGGAGGGTGAGGCTGTAATACATGGTGAGTCTTGAAATAGTGGGTGAGCCATCTGTGAAGATAGTGGCAAGGAAAGAATGACCGTGAATGAGAAGGCTTCGCAGCTTTAGTAATCCCATTAAGGCCACGGTAGATGCTGGCTAGCTCAGGGATCGCCAAACTAAAAGTGGTACCAGATGCCATCATGTTGGCAACCTCAAAAATGCCTGGGCGAATGAACTTCTCCCCGGTCTCAGGAAGCACAAAAGCGCATAGCCAACATGACAAGAACACGGCAAGATAGGTGCTCTCCCTCTTCTCTTTGGAAACCCCCAAGGTTCTGAAGACTTCCAACTCATCATGACTCCAACAAAGATCTTGTGGTTGAATCTGGCCACTAGGATTTTGCGTCCTTGTGGGAGTCGAGCTACGAGGACGGCATGGTGTTGGCGAGTTATGATTAGCTTCTTCTTACACCAGAAATCAATCCAAACTTTAGCATTGACGCCCTTCTCACAGATAGGCGTCTTTTTTATGCTTCTAAAAGTAGCAAATAGAAATTTGCAAGAAGATGGCATGGTTTTCAAATTCTGCTTGTCCGATACTCAAAAGCTTGGATGCTGGGGACAGTCTCATCATAGATCTTGCTGCTGATTGGGAGTCCGCTAAGCCTGTGCAAATTCCATAGGGAGATGGATATCTCTCCAGATATCATGTGAAAACTGTTGGTGGTAGGACACCGACTCTCACAAAAGGCGCGCAAAACATGCATGTCGCGGCTGTAGGAGTAGAGCGAGGCATACATCGCCTGGTATAAGGCACATCTCTGCAAGCGCGCATCGAAGCAAGAGCGCACGTGTTCTGTCCATTCCCAGTACAAGGGAATGTATCTAAAATCGCCATAAAGAAGCATGTTCGGGCCATATCTGGATTCCCCGGATATAATGCAGCGCCCGAGCATTGGGAATTCGGTGAGAAGGCTGGATTTGTCGTGATATGCGCTCTGCAGGAAGTATCCAACCGAACCATCTTCCGCGCCTTTTTCTACTTGGATGGAGAACTTGGAAGAAAAGGACGATGGCGATATAGCAGGCGCCTGATTGGCCCTCGGCCTCCTCAAAGAGCGGTATACTTGGAAACAACGCCCTGATTGGGATTTATCGTCGTCCTTATCCACGACGGAAAGAAAACGTTTGCCGTCGTGCTGAAATTCCTTAAGATGCACCATTATAAATCACCTAAAAATAGAAGAAAGTACAAAGTTAGTTTCTTTTTCAGAAAGGAAATCAGCAAACAAATCGACGTCTAGACAAAACAAATATTAAAGAAGGGTGAAGCGTGAAGAAAAATCATTGGTTTTCAGCTACCCAGCTCCTCCTCGCTACTCGTACCACTTTTATGCATATAGGTATCCGTTCTAGGCACCAAAGGCCTAGCGGCGAGCCGTTCGCAAGTGGTTCTTCAAGTCTTCATACCACTCTCATGCGTATAGGTATTCGTTCTAGGCACCAAAAGCCTAGCGGCGAACCGTTTCGCAAGTGGTTCTTCAAATCTTCGTACCATTCTCATGTGTATACGTATCCGTTCTAGGCACCAAAGGCCTAGCGGCGAATCGTTTCGCAAGTGGTTCTTCAAGTCTTCGTACCACTCTCATGTGTATAGGTATCCGTTCTAGGCACCAAATGCCTAGCGGTGAACCGTTTCGCAAGTGGTTCTTCAAAGTCTTCATACCACTGTTATACGTATAGGTATCCGTTCTAGGCACGAAAGGCCTAGCGGCGAACCGTTTTGCAAGTAGTTCTTGAAATGGCTCCGCAATCTGCACAAGCAACAATACAAATGCAGGAAAAAAAAAAGGGAAGGGGTCTTAGCATACAAAAAACAAAACAAGCCACAAGCGACAAGGAATGTCACCGCTCAACAAATGAGCATGACATTGCGATGAAAGAAAATGCGCTAATAAATGAATGCGACGTTACGACGGTACAAGCAGGTATGAGAAGACTTTTCAGTCTAATAAATTGGCTTCCTTTGGATTTATTTCAGTCTAAGCTACCACCTTTATTGCTCATGATCATCTAAAAAAAAAAATTGATCATTCAAAAAAAAGCACCAACAACGTTTATTCATGCCAAAAAAAAACGGAGCCGACAACTCGGACAACAAGAGATTCGAAGAACAAACCCAGAGGCCAAATATGGGGGGCTAAGACAAGACATCCTGTGCAAGAAAAAGAATAAGCAACACTTTAGTGAAATTTGGGGATCAATTCATTCAATCGCCCGCAGAAAAGCCGAACAAAAAAAGAAAGGTGCCGAACTTTAATCTTTTTCACTCTCCCTTTCTTCCTCACACACATACCCAGATTATCTTGGCCTCCATTCATACTCAACTTGAAAATCAATCCCTGATAACACTATGTTTGGGAGATTATGGTGTTACCAACCCCTTTCTTCACACATAAGGGATTGAAACGAACACATACCCACCCCTTATAAACCTCTTTCTTCACACATACCCCTTATGTGTTACCATGATAATCCCAGAGAGTTGGTGTTATCTTGCTTTCTCCTTTGCTTTCTTAGGTCATGTTCCTCAATCTCCCTTTCCTCCATTCATACCCAGATAACATACCCAGATTATGGTGTTGTTCTCTCTTTTCCTCAATCTCCCTCCAAATGGGGAAGTCTCTGCTTTGCCTAAGCCCAAAAAAAAAAAAATAGAGAGAAAGAGATTATAGTCCCTGGCCAAAGGATCCAGAGCCCAGCTTAACAAAGATGGAAAGAAACGCATCTCAGCCCCAAAAAAAAAAAAAAAAAAAAAGAGGGCTACACAGAGGGTGAAGTGGGAGAGGAAGATGGAGCATAATGGTGGACGGTTGTAACTAATAACTGTCACGTATAAAAATTTTGGATTTCATTCAAGCCATAAACCCAATCCATTTGAGCAACCATAGCAACAAAATTCATATGCCCAAATTATTAATCTACTATCTCTTCTTCAATCTATCTCCCTAACCCTTGATGTGCTAAAACGCCATTGTCAAGTCCAATGTTTGAACCACTTGCCGAATAGCAAAAGGAGGAGGATTGGAGAAATTTTATACCTTTAATCAACCTCTGGTTGTTGGCTCTTGGTTAAGGTATATGGTGGTGCCTAATAGTGATTTTGTGCACACCAAGGTATGAATCTGTCCCATGGGAAGCAAAAAAAAGGACGCTTGCTCTGTTGCAAAGAAGAAAGCATTGCATTGTTACAAAAAAAAAAGGAACAAAAAAAAGGGAGAAAGGGGTTGAGGAAGTTAATACCTTTTATGACCACAAGGATAGAAAATGGGGGCTGAAATGTTAAAGGAGGGAGACGAAGAAGGGCTGTGCAGAGTTAATGGCTATGCGTTTGGGTGGTTGATCGAACAGGCGAGGAAGAAAGGGGAATAGCGGCTGGGCAGCACGTGAGAGATGCGTTCTGTCTAAATGAAGTCATGAGTTGGGCCGGGTCTGAAACAAAAAAAGGGGAACTGAAACGGTCCAGCCTGCTAGCAAGAGAATAAAGGTGGTCACGTGCAAGGCATGAGGATTTTAAGTGAAAAGAAAATAGGCTTGATCCACTCAATTAAAAAAAAAAAAAGAGGAGGAGGAAAGAAGCCATCCAGGCCCAGCCCAAGCAAAGAGAAAAAGGATGAGAAAAGAGCCACGTGCCGAGCATGTGCCATTTAAGTTAAGAGAAGGGTGGGCTTTGAACCGGAAAAAAAAAAAGACCAAACGGCCGAAATCAGGCCCGGTCCATGTGAAAAAAACAAAGAAGAACATGAGAGAAAGGGAGACTGATCCAGGCCCATGCGAATGGGAAATGAAACGGGCCAGGCCACACCAAAAAAAAAAAAAAAAAAAGAAAGAAGACCAAAAAGAAGGAAGCAAGCCTTGACTGGTTTGCTGTCGGACTGAAATTGAGCTTGACACCTTGGGCCTTATATTGTATTTTGTTCCCTTTCGGTTCGCATCTACAAACCGAACATCGGCCTCTCTGCCTATTACGCTCGATCCAAGAGGTTGCATATCCTTGATCGACATAGTTTGAGACACTAGCAGGCTCTCAATATGACAAATCAAATATACGAATATTAAGGCGTCGGTCATGTTCAAACAACAAGTCTCGTACGTGACCTTATCTCGAGGGGCTAATTTGTAGGCACTAAAATTTATTCGTGCCGTACCAAAATTAAATTAAGTTAATTATCTAGGCCAACTCTTTTAATTAATTTAATTAGGCCCAAAAGACTCTCAAGTCAGGTCCCCCCGAGACGAAGTCCAAATAACTTCCAAGTCAAGGCTCAGGCAAAACTCAAGTCAAAGCCCAAATCGAGGTTTAAGACGACTACCAAGTCATATCACGATCTAAAGCCTGAACGACGTCCAAGTCAAAGCGCAGTCGAAACCAGGTCAAAGTCAAAGTCAAAGGTCAAACGCAAAGGTCAAGGCCTAAATCGAAGTCAAAGGTCAAGGCCTAAATCGACTCCCAAGTCAAACGTCAAACGGCTCTCAAGTCAACGTCCGGTCAAAGCTCGAGGCGACTTCCAAGTCAATGCTCAGCCCAAATCTGGAAGACTTCTAAGTCAAAATCAAAGTCAAAGTCAAAGCAAATGAAAGTCAAAACAATTCAGGATAAGGCCTAATTGAAAGGCCCAGACTAAAAACTCAAGTCAAGGCTCATCTTGACTTTCACGGGAGGGGGGAGAGTTTTCCTATAAATAGGCTCATATCCCCTTTGATTCAGATATTGAAAAATTCATCCTAAAAAGGAAAAGAATTAAAGAAGTATTGTATTCGTAGATATTGTACCCATTCATTCAAATGAATATATAAAAATTCAATCGTTATAATTTCGTGATTGCAGTTACTACATTTGATTTTGTGATTGAATTGGTATTAAAAAAAGTTTACTTGTGATTGTTTCTTACTAGGGAGACTTGGTGAGCAATGTGTTTTTTTTTTTTTTTTTTTGTGGTTGATCAAAGAAAACAGAGAGTGTCATATTAGATTCACATCAACGAAAGAATACAAATCATACAACGCTTGGGTAAAGATGCACTCTGGGAAATCAGAGGTCCACGATCTGCCCTCTAAATAAAAGAATTGCCAATGGGGTAGATCATGGGTTACCCTATTAACACTCACCTTCTTATCCCATGGTAGTGCTAAGCCACCCACATGACATCGAGCATCCACAAAAAAATTGAAAACGTCACCCAACTCCAGTAACAAAAGCTCCATCACCACTTTAGTTTACTTGGTCTCTGACAAAAAGTTCAATTTAGGCACGAGTCTTCCAACAACCCATGGAGATTACAATTTGTCTGGGTTGCACCAATACCCTGACAGCTAAAACAAAGGACATTCATGACAATTGGCTGGGTTGTTCCACAACCACCGCCGAATTAGATGACACAGACGAGTCAATAAAGTCCTTTACAGCTTTTACCATTTGTTCATCACCCTTGGGTAAGTTCACATCCCCCTGTTTCCTCTAGAATACTTCACTACCTGGCACAATAACGTCTGTCTTGCCAATAGACATACTAACTGCCCCATCCAAGGACCCACCTCCAACCATAATCCAGTCAAAAGCTAGGTCATCAAAGACCAACTTGGTGCAAGCCTTGCTCGAATGAGATTTTTTGCCATGAAGAGCTTTTTTGTTTTCTCATGATTCATCTTCCGCATATCTTCTACGTGATTTCGAAGGAGATGCCCTTGACCACGACCCATATTGCAGACTTGGATCCCCATCTTCTGCTATAACAATGCCATAGCCTTTCAAGACGTGCCTCCACTTTCCGCAGCCATAGCAAACATCTGGGAGCTTCATAAATTTGAAACGAATTCCCAGCCACCATCATATTAATACCTCTCCTCAACGGTCTCGATGTGTCAATGTCCTCCCGGAAGCACAACACCTTGTCCACCTCCATCATCATGGCTTTATCACAACTAACAAGTTCTTCGATATTAGATGCTAGGAGTTTAGCATAGAAAACAGTCTGCTTCTTCCAAGGAACATTATAAGCTTCCACCCAAAAACGTGTCATCTGGAATTCCACATTCGAAAGGATCTCCATGGCAATCGTCTGTTTAAGTAGTAGATATGCCCATCGAGTGCTAAGGGACCCTCATTTAGAACATATTCCTTATCCACCATTGAAAGAATTCAAAAGCAAAAAGGTTGGTGTTAAGCTCCCTCGCAACAAGACCCTTTGCTGGCTTCTAGATGTTATGAAAAACTGACTTCATAGCCCTGGAATAAAGGAAGTATCAGTATGCAACCTCCCAAGAAGACATAGTGAAATAGGCTTATTCTTCTCCACATCATCTTCATCATCAGCCACCACTACTTTCTCCTCCTCATCTGTCTTCTTCAACTTCTGCCACGCCTCCTCAAGTCCAGATGCCATTAATTGTCTAAGTAGTGTAAAGTAGCCCAAACCCTAAACCCTGGAGAAGAGCACTCGAAGGCAAAAAAGACCCATACAAAAGGGAAAGAGGCCACCACCCAGATCGAAGAACACCCATATATTGGCAGGAACCCCAAACCACCAACCTTACGGAGGAAAGCAAAAAAACTCACACAAAGTTTCCTAGTTTTGGAGAGAGAAATTGACACTTTTGGTGGAGCAATGTTGTAACCGAGGAGGAATTTGTAATAATTTGGAAATCAAGACATGTGACAGAAAGTAATATTGAGCTGAAAAGAGTTTAAGTTGTATGTACTATAAATATAGATCTTGTTAGATTTGAAGCATCCCGAATTTCTGTTGAGAGAATGTGGCTAAGACCCTCTTAATCCTATGTGTGTTCATAAGTGATGGAGTGAGATTCGAACACGTGTGGGGTGTATCCAGGCACCCCAACCTCAAGTAAGGAGAGACTGTATACAACAACAACAACTCCTAGTGTGGATCTCATTTTCACGGGGTCTGAGGAGATCCAAATGTAGGCAACTTTACCTCTATCGGTAATCCTGCCCGTAGAGAGGCTGATTCCAAAAGACCCATAAAAATCAGATTTTGTGAAAATATTTTATAGAAGAAGGATTTTGTGAAGACATTTTATAGAAAATATTTTATGAAAACCTTTTTTATGGAAAACATTTTATGAAGAAAAACTAAGGATAAGTCGCAGGGAATGAATTAAAAAATACGAAAATATTAGGCGGCAGAAACTATGTATGGAGAGACTATATGGAGAGAAAAAAAAAGATTCGTCAAAGTAGAGGGAGGCACAGCCACAAGCTCAGACAAAATATATTTCTCATTTTTGAACTTGGTTGATGGGGAAATGCTTGATCATTTACCATATAGAGCTAAACAAGCTTATTGAGGAAAAATCAGATTTTGTGAAAACATTTTATAGAAGAAGGATTTTGTGAAAACATTTTATAGAAAATATTTTGTGGAAACCTTTTTTATGGAAAACATTTTATGGAGAAAAACTAAAGATAAGTCGCAGGGAATGAATTAAAAAATACGAAAATATTAGGTGGTAGAAACTATGTATGGAGAGACTGTATGGAGAGAGAAAAAAAGATTCGTCAAAGTAGAGGGAGGCACAGCCACAAGCTCAGACAAAATATATTTCTCATTTTTGAACTTGGTTGATGGAGAAATGCTTGATCATTTACCATATAGAGCTACAACAACAACAACAACTACTACTACTACTCCCATTGTGGGTCCCGCTTTCGCAGGGCCTGGGAAGATCCAGCTGTAGGCAACCTTACCTCCACCGGTACTCCTACCCACAGAGAGGTTGATTCCTTAAGACCCACAAAACAGTTTTTTTGAACAGGTTTAAGGGAAAACGATTGCAAACCAATTACTAATGAGGAGAAAAGGAGCGGAGACATACCTTAACAAACCAGGGGCGCTAGATGCCGTCACATCCCAGAAAAGCACGACCTGCAGACAAATACACCAAAGCCCTACCCGCCCCACCCTACCGAAGCTACTTCCACCTACGGAGCCGGTCCCCTACAATCAGAGACCTTAATCCTATCCCGCCGCAACCTCCTATCCTGAGCCATATCTTTCGTTAGACCGGCAACTCTCAGGTCCTCTCTAACCACTTCCTTTAGGCTCTTCTTCGGTCTACCCCTCCCTCTCTTTCCACCGGGGGGGCGATCATCTCGCACCTCCGCACTGGGGCGGCCACACTTCTCCTCTTTACGTGGCCGAACCATCTGAGCCTCGATTCCCTCATCTTCTCCTCTATGAGGGCCACTTCAGCTAAGCTCCTGATTACTCCATTCCTAATTCTGTCCAATCTCGTAAAACCACACATCCACCTGATCATTCTCATCTCAGCTACCATCAACCTTTGGACCTATGTCTTTTTTAGAGGTCAATTCTCCGATCCATAGAGAACGGCCAGTCTAACTACCATCCAATAGACTTTGCCTTTCAATCCTAGGGGGACTCTCTTGTCACACAGCACCCCTGACGCTGACTTCTACTTTTGACAACCCACTCTTATCCGCTGGCTAATATCCTCGTCAATATCCTCATTCTGCTGGATGATCAAGCCCAGATACTTAAATTTAGCGACCTTCGGTATCACCCTCCCCTCTAGTGTGATTTCTCCCCCCTCTTCTATCCTTCCACTGAAACAACAATGGAGGTATTCTATTTTTGATCTACTTAACCAAAAATCCCTTGCTTCTAGCGTATGCCTCCAACTCTCCAACCTGTCATTCACCCCCTGCCTGGTCACATCGATAAAAATGATGTCATCTGCAAATTACATGCATCAAGGCACCTCGTCCTGGATTCCTCTAGTAAGTTCATCCAAAACTAAAGTGAAAAGAAACGGGTTTAAGGCGGAGCCCTGATGCAGGCCCATACTAACAGCGAAGTCATTGGAGACCCCTCCCGGTGTCCTAACACGCATCCGCCCTCCCTCGTACATATCCTTGATTACACGGATGTACGCAGGCGACACTCTTTTCTCTTCCAAACACCTCCACAATAACTCCCTCGGGACTCTATCATACGCTTTCTCCAGGTCAATGAACACCATATGGAGATCCACCTTTCTATCCCTGAACAAGCCCATGAGCCTTCTGAGGAGGTAGATCGCCTCAATGGTCGCCCTGCCTGGCATGAAACCAAATTGGTTCTCTGAAATCTCTACAGCCTCTTGTAACCTTCTCTCAATCACCCTCTTCTATAGCTTCATAGTGTGATTGAGTAGCTTGATACCCCTAAAGTTATTACAAACTTGAATATCCCCTTTGTTGAGGAAAAATCAGATTTTATGAAAACATTTTATAGAAGAAGGATTTTATGAAAACATTTTATAGAATACATTTTGTGAAAACCTTTTTTATAGAAAACATTTTACGGAGAAAAACTAAGGATAAGTCGCAGGGAATGAATTAAAAAATATGAAAATATTAGGTGGCAGAAACTATGTATGGAGAGACTGTATGGAGAGAGAAAAAAAGATTCGTCAAAGTAGAGGGAGGCACAGCCACAAGCTCAGACAAAATATATTTCTCATTTTTGAACTTGGTTGATGGGGAAATGCTTGATCATTTATCTTATCGAGCTAATCAAGCTTATTGAGGATTTTGTTTTTCCCTTTAAAGACTAGGTAACATTGAAATGACAAAGTCCTAACGCAGATTAGAAGAGTTACGAAAGTACTATTCTCTTAAGCCTTTATTTTTATTTTCTAACTTTCTTATGATGTGGATAAAAAGAAAAGACAATAAAGAGCAAATAGTCATTATTTGCATATGCAAGGGTATATATCTTTTTAAAAAATGAATGAATGAGTATGATTTTGACATGTATATATATTCAAATTTAAAATACTTTCTAATAAAATTTGGCAATTTTAAAAAGTAATTTTTTTTTTGAAAACAAGTTTATAGCTGAAGTAATCGGACTTACAAATTATTAGTTGCGAATATTGAAAAAAGTCGGAAACCATCGATTATCCTATGAATTAATTTATAGCAGTAATTCTAAGGTACATACCTATGTATTATGCTCAGGTACATACCTATGTAAGAGGCATTATATAATTTGGCTAAGCTTCTATTTCCCCCAACCTAACAAGCATTTTCATAATTCTTTCAATCTAACCGACTAGAAAAAGATACATTACAGGGAACAAAAGGTACACTGTAGAAAAGAAAAGAAACACTACTGATAACAAAAGATACATTATAAAAAACAAAGGTTACACTGCACGAAGGAAAATGTACATTGTAGAACAGAAAAGATACACTACTATAGAAAAAAAATATACTATAATATATTAAGAGTTTATTTACTATACGATTTTAGGGTGTATACCATGTTAGATAAATATGTTTATATCTAAGAATTTTTCAATTTATGGCATATGCCACATGTGCCTTGGGTTTTCTGTTCTTTATATGGATCGTCTAAGAGCATTCCCAGTGGGAGTTTCAGTTTTTGGAACTCTGACCTGCCACGTCAGCAAAAGTTCCACAATTTTGAAACTTGCATTCCACCACTTCTCCAACCTATGGAACTCAATTTTAATCATCCAATAAAAATATTTATCATGGACCTATCTCATAATACACAACCTATTTTTTAAATTATTTAAAAATTATAAATTAACTCAAAAAAAAAACAAAAATAAATAATAAAAAATTCCTAAAGTTACACACATGGAGGAACGCCCACAGGTTCCTCCATGCGTGCCCCCTATTTCCCCATGGCTGCCAGAGAGCATTTGCTACGCGTAGAAAACGCGGGCCCTCCATCTCCCATGCGTTTCTTCCACTGGCAAGCAATGGCAAGGCTTTTATAGGGCCACAGTGGGCCACGACCCCCTCCCCCCAAATTTTTTTTAATGTAGACCAATCACCAATGTTCTTTCCTAGACCACCAATTTATGTTATATTAATATCCATTAGTGACAACTTCAAATTAAAAACTCTAAAGGACACTCTACCGTAGGCAGTAGCCACTCTGCTTTCCTAGACCATAAGTGCTTTACTTTTTACCCGTCAAATCAATCAATATATTAGGCTATATCACAGAGGTAAGCCTATTTTCTTTGCATTAAATTTTGTTTTATTTCTCTACTAATTTGCTTTCCCTTTCTTGGATTAAAATACACTACTATGATTAATTTTAGTTAGAGCTGCTAAATTGGTCACCTGTGACAAAATAATTTTATTTTTATTCATTGAGTTTATAATTTTGCGCCTTTCTGTTTTTGTTCTTTTGTCAAGTTATTCTCAGATGTTAGATTTAATTATTCTTCTTCATCGGTATAGTATGTTATTTGAGAGTTATTGAAGTTCATATTAGGTTGATACCATATAGTATATTCAAAAATTTTTTCTAACAGCGCAATATTATCTTTTAATAAATTTATTGTTATAGGATGAACTCGTTCGGGTATGGTTGGTAAATAGTTTAATCTATTTTTATAGTGATTTAGCAAGTTTTGTCTAATACTTCTAGGAGTTAAATCAAAAGATCTTAAATAGTCCCATGCTTTTTCTTGCGTATAGTGTTTTAGTTCGGGTAAATTAAAACTTTGTCCTGCTAAATAGTTCCCTTCTCTGTCTATCTTAGAATTCGATTGTAATTTATTTTTAAATAAGTCCATTGTAATTAAAGTTTTGTTCAAGGTCTAGGCTCTGATACCATTTTATGAAGAGGTTGAGTGATTTTTATAGAAAAAGCGGTAAAATCATAGGTTGAATTAATTAGGTAATTTACACAAAGAGATCTTATCAAATTTTAACAACAGTACTCGGATACTAAATTATCAAATGAAACTTTAAACTTAACATCATATAATTCTATTAAAACAAGATTGAATCAAAAAAATTATAGTTTCAAAAGTTAGATCTGTCTTACTTCTCGTGCTCGTCTTACTCCATCCTGGCGCGAGACTTACCTACTCTTTCAGACCTTCTCCTTCTCCTTGGTAGTACTTTCTCTTTAATCAAAGTTGTAATAACAGAATTATAAACACAAAGTTTTGAGAAAAGATTTCTCTTTTATTTCATTGATAATTGTTCTCCTTTCCCTAAAGGAGGAAATCAGAACATTTTTTGAGAGTTATCTTACAGAGGGAAATATTTTCTTACAAATGCCGATACCTTCTACTGAAATCGACTAACTTATTTATAGAGAAAGGGGGTGCGCTATGACATAAGCGCTTACATCATTCGAAATCGAAGAAGATAAGATTGCCTAGCTAAAAGATAAGCTTTGCGGATAAGGCTCCACTGTTCTTGATAAGGCTGCTCAATGTTCATTGTCTTGTAGTGTCGGTAGAGATAGGAGTTGATGTTGTGGTCCCTTGTGTCTCACATGATGACTAGGCGAGAAAAATATGCTTCTGTGCTTTGTCTTGTTCTACTTTATAAAGTTCAGCAAATTTGGTGTGTACAGCTGAATTGCCTAGAAATTTCTTGGGCTCCAGTGCATAGTTAAAGTCAAAAAGTTGTTCATCGACTGAGATGTTTTCAGCTCCTTCAGTAGTGACTAGAATGAGATTTTTATCAGAGTATAGAGTTTTGGCTCCTTTAGTCATTAAACGCTCGCTTTGGCATTTGATGGCGAAAGCGCCTGTTGAACGTCTATAATTGATCCATCCTTTATCAAAATGAGGAGTTTTGTAGTGTTTGTTTTTCTCTGCCGCAATGGTAGGGAGCTTTGTAGTTAATCCTGTTCTTGTAACATGGGTAATTTCAACTAAATAAATGGAATGGTAAATAGTATCTTCATCCTTTTCAGGAGAGATAGTAAAGATTCGAAGGCAAATATTCCTTGGCTGAATTGCTTAATAGCATGTTTAAAGTTGGCTGGAAAATTTTGTAGTTCAATGAGACTGGTGCTTGGGTAAAGATAATTTAAATAACCATAAGTAAAGAGTTCAAAAACGATATCAAGGCTGGCTCTAGTGAAAGCAAGGATTCTGGGAAAAAGAGAGTCTCTTGGATTATAGTAGAGTTCAGGTAAATCAGAGATTTTCTGATAAGCCAACACTGTTGCTTCATAATAGTTCTTATAAAAAGAGTCTGAGAGATCAAGAGTTCGAATGCCAGTGTTTTGAATAACTGGTCTTGAAGCTAATAGCTTAGCTTTTAATTGTTGCTTCTCTTTCTCTTCTTCCGAGAGGGGGTTTGAAGCGTTTCCCTGATTTGATCGAAATGAGATTTCGGAGAGTTTAGAGTGGACTTTAGTCAAATCCATCTTGGAAGAGTTCAAAGAGTTCAACTTAAGCTGTTCAATAGTTCAATGAAAATATATTGTTAGTTCTCGAGCCTTTCGAAGATCAGCTTTGAGATCTTCAACAATTTCTTCAATAACTTCAATTTTTTCATTAACAGCTTCATAGTATTTGTTAACATTTATAAGAATGTCTTCAAAGTTCTGGATTAGCTGGGTGCTGTCCACTTGTTCCATTGATGCTTTGTCTTTGTTCGTTGAACTCATATTCTCTTGTTAAATAATCTACAATAAAGTTGTTCTTCCCTGCAACATGCTCATATATTACATTAAACTAAGATAAAAATAGTTTCTTACGCATGTGAGGTCCATTGTCTAAAGCTTGTTTTACGAACGAAGTTGCTGCTTGATTATCTATTAATACTTTAAACGGCTTAGGAAGCAAAAAGAGTCTCCATTTAGTAATTCCTCTAATAATAGCTAAGAGCTCCTTTTCCATAGTATTATAATTTTCTTCTCGTTCAGAAAAAGTTCCACTGTGATAACCACAAATTTCATTTAAATCTGTCTTCAAAACTGCTGCCCATGTTTTGTCAGATGCGTCCGTTTGAAGAATTAAATTATCTTCAGGTTCAGGGAGTCTAAGACTGGGAAGTTGTTGACATTCTTCTTTTAGTTTCTTCACAATTTCAGTATGTTTTTCTATCCAATCAAGAGTATTGTTTTTTCTGAGTAGACTTTGCAAATCTTTTTTCTTCTTTGCTAAGTCTGGGATATAGGAACTAGAATAGTTTAATAGTCCTAAGAAACCTTGAATTTGTTTCTTTGTTCTCAGTTGGTCTGGATATTCCATGATTTTTCTAGAGATATAAGGTTGTAAGCTGATTCCGTTGGTGCCAACTTCAAATCCTAAGAATTCAATTTTCTCCTTTTCAATTACAGCTTTTTTCTCACTTAGGCAAATGCTTTCTTTAATAGCTGTTTCCGAAAATGTGTTGAGATGTACTCGATGTTCTTCAAGAGTGTCTGAACTTATTAAAATATCATCTGCATAGACAACAAGAAAACTGTTAAGGTGTTTAAAGGCATCGTCCATTCTTCGTTGAAAAATTCTTGGTGTATTTTTTAGTCTAAAGGGCATAATAATCCATTCATAAAATCCTTAAGGTATACTAAAACCTGTATATTTAATACTTTTTTCTTCCATTTTAATTTGCCAAAAGCCAGATTTGCAATCAAATTTTGAGAAGAATTTTCTATTTTTTACGAGGTTAATTAATACTTCTTTGTTGGGTAAGAAATAGTTATCTATTTTTGTAAACTGGTTTAGTTTTTTTAATAGTTGATAACCATTCGAGCTTTGCCTCTTCGTCTTTCTGCTTCATTAACTACCATAAAGGCTGGGGAAGAGTATGCTCCTTTGGATGGTCTAATGAGTCCTTTTTCAAGTAGTTCTTTTATTTGTATTGAAAATTTCTTGATATCATCTTCTGAGTATGGCATTGGTTTTTCTTTGATATAAACTTCTTGAGTTAATTCTATTTTAGCTCGAGGATGTTCAGGTTTCCAAAATTGCATATTTTCAGAACAAATTCGTTTGAGTTTTGCTAAAAGATCATCTTTCTTAATTATATGAACTGTAAAAATAGGTTTTTGTGTTTGTATTTGAAGTGCAATTCATTCATAACCATGTCCACCACGCTTCGCGCGTACTCTGTAGGCTTATTTTAGAGTGGGAATTTTCAAAGTGCGACGACATTTGGTAGTTAAGTAAACAGTATAAGGAGTTTGTGTGAACTTCGCAAACTGTTTTAAGAAGTCATTTCCTAATAAAATATCATAACCAGAGTCATACTGTAATGTTGTCGGTATAGTAAGGATTTTGTTTCCCAGAATAATGGAAACATTGTTCTGAACTAAATCCAAATAGGTAGGACTAGGATGAACACCTTTGATTCTAATTTTACGATCATTTGGTAGTTTATCCCATTTTGGAAGTAAAAAATCCTGAAAGAAAGTTACTTCGGAGCCTGTGTCAATTAAAGCAGTAGTAGTAAGGTCCAATTCTTTGACGGTAACATCGATATATGTAAAAATGGGTTGAGATGCACCAAGAATTTTTCAACGAAGAATGGACGATGCCTTTAAACACCTTAACAGTTTTCTTGTTGTCTATACAGATGATATTTTAATAAGTTCAGACACTCTTGAAGAACATCGAGTACATCTCAACACATTTCTGGAAACAGCTATTAAAGAAGGCATTTGCCTAAGTGAGAAAAAAGCTGTAATTGAAAAAGAGAAAATTGAATTCTTAGGATTTGAAGTTGGCACAAACGGAATCAGCTTACAACCTCATATCTCTAGAAAAATTATGGAATATCCAGACCAACTGAGAACAAAGAAACAAATTCAAGGTTTCTTAGGACTATTAAACTGTTCTAGTTCTTATATCCTAGACTTAGTAAAGAAGAAAAAAGATTTGCAAAGTCTACAAAGAAAAAACAATACTCTTGGTTGGACAGAAAAACATACTGAAATTGTGAAGAAACTAAAAGAAGAATGTCAACAACTTCCCAATCTTAGACTTCCTGAACCTAAAGATAATTTAATTCTTCAAACAGACGCATCTGACAAAACATGGGCAGCAGTTTTGAAGACAGATTTAAATGAAATTTGTGGTTATCACAGTGAAACTTTTTCTGAAGGAGAAGAAAATTATTATACTATGGAAAAGGAGCTCTTAGCTATTATTAGAGAAATTACTAAATGAAGACTCTTTTTGCTTCCTAAGCCGTTTAAAGTATTAACAGATAATCAAGCAGTAACTTCATTCGTAAAACAAGCTTTAGACAATGGACCTCATATGCATAAATTACATCGATGACAACCATTTTTATCTCAGTTTAATGCAGTATATGAGCATGTTACAGGGAAGAACAACTTTATTGTAGATTATTTAACAAGAGAACATGAGTTCAACGAACAAAGACAAAGCATCAATGGAACAAGTGGACAGCACCCAGCTAATCCAGAACTTTGAAGACATTCTTGTAAATGTTAACGAATACTGTTAAGCTGTTAATGAAAAAATTGAAGTTATTGAAGAAATTGTTGAAGATCTTAGAGCTGATCTTGGAAAGGCTCGAGAACTAATAACATATTTCCATCGAACTATTGAACAGCTTAAGTTGAACTCTTTGAACTCTTCTAAAACGGATTTGACTAAAGTCCATTCTGAACTCCCCGAACTCTCATTTCGACCAAATCAGGGAAACGCTTCAAATCTCCTCTCTGAAGAAGAGAAAGAGAAGCAACAATTAAAAGCTAAGCTATTAGCTTCAAAACCAGTTATTCAAAACACTGGCATTCGAACTCTTGATCTCTCAGACTCTTTTTACAAGAACTATTATCAAGCAACAGTGTTGGCTTATTAGAAAATCTTTGGTTTACTTGAACTCTACTATAATCCAAGAGACTCTCTTTTTCCCAGAATCCTTGCTTTCACCAAAGCCAGCCCTGATATCGCTTTTGAACTCTTTACTTATGGTTATTTAAATTATCTTTACCCAAGCACCAATCTCATTGAACTACAAAATTTTCCAGCCAACTTTAAACATACTATAAAACAATTCAGCCAAGGACATATTTGCCTTCGAATCTTTACTATCTCTCCTGAAAAGGATGAAGACACTATTTATCATTCCATTCATTTAGTTGAAATTACCCATGTTACAAGAACAGGATCAACTATAAAGCTCCCTACCATTGCAGCAGAGAAAAACAAACACTATAAAACTCCTCATTTTGACAAAGGATGGATCAATTATAGACGTTCAACAAGCGCTCTCGCCATCAAATGTCAAAGCGAGTGTTTAATGACTAAAGAGCCAAAACTCTGTACTCTGATAAAAATCTCATTCTAGTCACTACTGAAGGAGCTGAAAACATCTCAGTCGATAAACAACTTTATGACTTTAGCTATGCACTGGTGCCCAAGAAATTTCTAGGCAGTCCAGCTGTACGCACCAAATTTGCTGAACTTTATAAAGCAGAACAAGACAAAGCACAGAAGCAGATTTTTCTCACCTAGTCATCATGTGAGACACAAGGGACCACAACATCAACTCTTATCTCTACCGACACTACAAGACAATGAACATTGAGCAGCCTTATCAAGAACAGTAGAGCCTTATCCACAAAGCTTATCTTTTAGCCAGGCAATCTTATCTTGTTAGATTTTGAATAATGTAAGCGTTTATGTCATAGCGCACCCCCTTCTTTTATAAATAAGTTAGCCGATTTCAGTAGAAGGCATCGGCATTTGTAAGAAAATATTTCCCTTTGTAAGATAACTCTCAAAAAATGTTTTGATTTCCTCCCTTTAGGGAAAAGAGAATAATTATCAATGAAATAAAAGCGAAATCTTATCTCAAAACTTTGTGTCTATAATTCTATTATTACAACTTTGATCAAAGAGAAAGTACTACCAACGAGAAGGAGAAAGACTGAAAGAGTAGATAAGTCTCGTGTCAGGATGGAGTAAGACGAGCACGAAGAAGTAAGACAGATCCAACTCTTGAAGGTATAATTTCTTTGATTCAATCTTATTTTAATAGAATTATATGATGTTAAGTTTAAAGTTTCATTTCATAATTTAGTATCCGAGTACCGTTGTTAAAATTTGATAAGATCTCTTTGTGTAAATCACCTAATTAATTCAACCTATGGTTTTATTGCTTTTTCCATAAAAATCACTCGACCTCTTTATAAAATGGTATCAGAACCTAGACCTTGAACAAAGCTTTAATTTCAATGGACTTATTTAAAAATAAATTACAATCGAATTCTAAGATAGACAGAGAAGGGAACTATTTAGTAGGACAAAACTTTAATTTACCCGAACTAAAATACTATACGCAAGAAAAAGTATGGGACTATTTAAGATCTTTTTATTTAACTCCTAGAAGTATTAGACAAAACTTACTAAATCACTCTAAAAATAGATTAAACTATTTATCAACCATACCCGAACGAGTTCATCCTATAACAATAAATTTATTAAAAGATAATATTGTTATGTTAGAAAAAACTTTTGAATATACTGTATGGTATCAACCTAATATGAACATCAATAGCTCCCAAATAACATATTATACCGATGTAGAAGAATAATTAAATCAAACATCTGAGAATAACTTGACAAAAGAACAAAAACAGAAAGGGGCAAAATTGTAAACTCAACGAATAAAAACAAAATTACTTGGTTATAGGTGACCTATTTAGCAGCTCTAATTTTAGTTTAGGAACTCTACAATTCCCACTTTCAGCATAGTATATGACTATTTATTATTCAACACATTAAAATCTAATTAGATACAGTGCTGCCTGCCATGTCTCCAATTAACGCTTGCTTGTTTTTATTTTTTTGCTATGGAATGATTCAGTTAGATATGGGGGAATTATATTATTATTGTTTTGTTGAATGCTCTTCCAGATAAATTATATTATTTAGTTTATGCATATTCATGAAAGTTAAGATCGTAAAGTTTTAAAGAATTGATGTGTGTCATTTTATTCTATTAATTTAGTTTATATAGTGTTTACGATAAAATTATAACTTCTTAAAACCTTTTAGTTGCTAACTTGAATTAAGTTGTTTAAATTGAATATACAAGAACAACATCTCCCAGTGTTGGTTCCGCTTTCGCGGAGTCTTGCGGGATCCAGATGTAGGCAACCTTACCTCTACCGGCATCCCTGTCCGTAGAGATACTGATTTCAAAAGACCCACAAAACAAGATTTTGTGAAAATATTTTATAGAAGAAGAATTTGGTGCAAACAATTTTATGAAAAGAAACTAAGGAAAAGCAGTGGAGAATAAAATAGGAAATACTAATAAATCAAGTAGCAGTAACTATATAAATCTAAGTACAACATAGCAGGGAAAGGTACTATACCTCAACAAATAGGGGTAGGCAAACAATTTCTCTTCCCAGATGCCTATATTATTTGCATACAAACACGACATACGAAAAAAGAAAACTCCCTACCAAATCTACCATACTGCAATCCAGAGATAACTACGAGGTTAACTCTGTGCGATCTATGATTTTAATCCTCTCCTATCATAGTCTCCTATCCTGAGTCATGTCCTCCGTCAACCCAACAACTTTCAAGTCCTCTTTAATCATCTCATCCAAACTCTTCTTTGGTCGACGCCTTCCTTTGTTACCTTCGAGGATGTTAATTCTCTCACATCTCTTCAGTGGATCGTCCACACTCCTTCTTTTCACATGGCCAAACCATCTGAGCCTTATTTCTCTCATCTTATCTTCGATGAAAGCCACTTTAACTAAGTCTCTAATTACTCCATTACTAATTCTATCCATTCTTCTATAACTACACATCCATCTAATCATTCTCATCTCTACTACCATTAACTTTTGAGCTTGTGTCTTTTTTATAGGCCAGCACTCCGATCCATAGAGTACAACTGCTCTAACTACCATACGATAAATTTTGCCTTTTTAATCCTACAGGCTTCCTCTTATCACACAGCACACCTGAAGCATACTTCCATTTTTGCCAACCCATTTTTATACGGTGGTTAATATCATCATCAATATCGCCTTTATGTTGAATGATTGAGCCTAGATATTTAAATTTCTCGACCTTTGGTATCACCATCCCATCAATGGTGACTTCTCCCCTTACGTCTTCCCTCACACTGAAACAACAATGTAGATATTCAGTTTTCGATCTACTTACTCTAAAGTCTCTCAACTCCAGAGAATGTCTCCATTGCTCCAACTTGCCATTAACTCCCTCTCTAGTCTCATCAATAAGAACAATACCATTATACCATGGTAACTCATCTTGAATCCTTTTTGTGAGTTCATCCATAACTAGAGTGAAAAGAAAAGGGCTTAAAGTAGAAGCCTGATGCAGGCCTATAACAATAAAGAAGTCATTGGTAACCCCTCCTGGCGTCATAACACTCATCCTTCCTCCCTCGTACATATCCTTAATAACTTGAATATACTCATGTAATCTTCCTTTCTTTTCCAAGCATCTCCATAATACTTCACGGGGAACTCTATCATATGCTTTTTCAAATCAATGAACACCGTATGAAGATCTATCTTTCTATCTCTGTCCAATCCCATGAGTCTTCTAAGGAGGTAAATCGCCTCTGTGGTCGACCTGCCAGGCATAAAACCAAATTGGTTCTCTGATATCGAAACATCATTCTGCAACCTCTCTCAATCACCCTCTTCCATAATTTAATAGTGTGACTGAGCAGCTTCATACCCCTATAACTATTACAATCCTGAATATACGCTTTGTTCTTGTACAGTGGAATGACTATACTAAACCTCCATTCTCTGCGCATCTTAGCAGTCCTAAAAATAACATTGAAAAGCTCTATTAACTACTTCAATCCATCTTCTCCCAAACACTTTCACACTTCCACCGGTATCTGATCTTGACCCTCCACCTTCCCATTGGTCATCTTCTTTAGAGTGTCTTTAATATCGTCCTTACTAATGGGTTCACACAATCGAGGAGCAAGTTAACTCTCTCTACTCTTTCTTTCCATACTTCGAATATCTTCCATCACTTCCCCATTGAAGAGTTTGGAAAAGTATCTTTGCCATCTCTCCTTGATTGCTGCATCCTTAGACAGTACCTTACCATTTTCATCTTTAATGGACCTCACGACACCCAAATCCCTTGTTTTTCTTTCCCTACCCCTCGCCAGTTTAAAGACTTCCTTCTTACTTTTCTTGGTCTCTAGTTTTTGATATAACCTATCATAAGCCAAGCTCTTAGCTACGACAACAGTTTTCTCGGCTACCTTGTTTGTTGCCTTATAACTAACTCTGCTAATCTCTTTCCCTTCATCCGTTTCACTGTTCACGAAAGCAGCGTATGCCTCTTTTTTCTCCTTGACTTTCTCCTTTACCTCCTCGTTCCACCACTAGGCTCCCTTCATTCTGCTGCCACCTCTCCTAGATGTACCTAGGATTTCCTTAGCCGACCTTCAAATACATACTGCCATTGTCTCCCACATTGTATTTGCATCCTCTACCTGCCTCCAAACTCCTTCTTCAGTAATCCTCTCTGCTAACTTCATAGCGTTCTCCTTAATAAGATTCCACCACTTAACTCTAGGCTCCCCAACACTCCTTTTCTTCCACTTTGAACATTTGAGCTCCACATCCAACACTAACAATTCATTGTTGAGTTCCTAAATACTCACCTGGTATCACCTTACAATCCTTACATGACCTCCTAATATCCGCTCTAACTAGGAAGTAATTAATTTGAGTCCTTATGGGACCACTCTTAAAGGTCACCAAGTGGTCCTCCTTCTTCTTAAAAAGGAGTGTACCACTAACATTTCATAGGC
>JAKOGI010000244.1:185000-327500 GCA_029747015.1 Carnegiea gigantea | reverse complement strand
TTCCAAAAGCACTTTAGCAAGTTTCCCTCTTTAGCCTCCTTGGGGACACGTTGACTCTGTTCTTTTTCCCACCCTTTTAGCCAACTCAAAAAAGGGATCTAGGGTTCAAAATTCCAGGTTGTTAGGAGTACTTTAGGTAGGAAATTGGGCTTCCCAAAACCGGATGCTAAATATGGCCTGGAAGAAAGACAGTTTTGGCGTTGCTTAACAAAGGGTTTTTGGGTGGGCAAATGACATTCCCAAATGCGGATGAACTTGATTTATTGGGCAGCTAACTCTCCCATCTTTCCAGGAAACACAAAAGTTTGGCTTTAAAGCCTCAGGACATCAGGTTACCCAAGGTCAGAAAGCGGGCCTCCTAATGCGCAGGATGAACCCGGTAAGAATGCAAGTGATCATCTCGTGATTGATTTCTAGTCCTAGGAAAGCCTTTATGACCTCTTGAGCTTAGCAAGAAACCCTGGGGCTGATCCCCATCATGCGACCTTCTTAATGCAGCAACCACTGTGACAAAGAAAGGGGGAGAGAGAGAGTAGCAGCAAGAACGAGAAAGAAGTGGAGGGGACGTCGATCACCTGACACCGGCGGCAAACGACGAGGGGGCTACCAGAATGCCAAGACTCTATCTGGAGCGGTACAGGAGAAACGAAAGAGAGAGGTGAGCCAAACTCTAGCCACCATGGAACCTTTAGATAGCACAATAGCCTAGTAGCTGGCCTGAAATGGACGGCCGGAAATTGAGAAGGGGAAGGGGGGGAAGGAGGAGGATTCGAACAACAGCAACGCATCAGGAGGAACGACATTAACCTACGCTTTTGAATCGCCCTAAATTCAACTCAAAATCGGGTCCCTAGCTTGGACATCGAGAGTGTGTTGTCTTGATTCATAACTACTATGGAATGACAAGTTTTTATCTATTTGTTAATAATGATTTGATTTCGGGAGATGAATCCTGCGACTGTTGTGACTCATTGGGCAGGTAGGTGGATGTTTGAAATTGACGATCTCTTTGGGGATTGAAATTAAGTTAATTTGAGGGTTGTTGGGGCGATGCTGTGAGGAGGAGTGTAGGAACAATTGCTAAATGTTGAATGCAACGTTTTATTGTGGTACTTTACCTGAGTTCGATACATTAGCTAGTGTAAATTATGGTGACATCGTTTATGTTCAGGTAATGTTGTTGCTATGTGCTCACTTGTAATTGCCAGAATCTGGTTATAACATGTTGCCTGAATTGAGGTGTGGTTTTGAGTCTTTGATTCATGTGTGTGCTGTTTGTGTATGTCAGGGTTGAGTTCGATGGCGAACTGTTGCAATCTTTAGTATTCCAAGTTGCCTCAGCTTTAAAGGTCTCATGTGAAAAAAGATTTGTGAACTAGGAGTCTGTTCGGATTTAAATCTCACTTGATTCACTTTAACCATGCACCAACCATTTCTTGCATTGTGGTTTCCGAATGATTGGATTCCTCAAGTAATGTTTAAAGGTTGCTTGTTTAATTATAATGACTAAAGCAAAGTCCTGATTACTTAAACACGTAACCTCGAATGTTTAAATAAACCCCTTGATTATTTCCATGATTGTTTAAAGTGAGCGATGAGTCAGAAAAGCAATGACGAATTATGAATAAATATGTTTGACAATGTGCTTAAAAGGCGTTGCATTAACAAGTATGTATTGTGACGAATTGCTTCGATATGGCAAGCCTCCCGGGGCTTTGTCGTCAGTAATAATTGTGAGACCATTCGTTGTGTTTGATAAGAGTGTTTTTAGTGAAACCCAATTTTAAGTGAACTGATTAGAGTAAGTGCAAGCTTAGTAGCATTTAAAATGAGTTTCAATATCTCTTTCTGTGAAAAAATGGATGCTTAACTGACCATGAACTCATTTTAAAAGTTAATGCTTTGTCAAAATGTTATAAACAAATCAAGGAGGAAGGTAGAAGCTTTCTGTGGTTTCCCACACTATCTCCAGATCGAAGAGCTAAAACATATATACAACCTCAAAATATTTTATGATCCTATCTTCTCCTGAGGTGGGGCATGGCGAGCCACTAATGAAATAGTGAAACCAAAATTTCACATGAGATATTAAGTAGCAAATATGGCAGTACAAAAATATTTTAACAATATATCTACAAATACATTCTGAACACTCCCCTCAAGTTGGAGCATGGGAATTCACAATGCTAACTGCCCTGTAGAAACTGGATTGGTGCCGACCAAAGGTTTCGTAAATATGTGGTCAATTGCTTGCGAGGAAGTAAGCTAAACAAGATCCCCAGACTGTATTCTTCATGAATAAAATGGCAGTCAATTTTAATATGCTTCCTTTTTTTCAATGAAGATAGGATTCTTCGCTATATACAGGACTGTTGATTTATCGCAAAAAAATATGAGGGCTTAGCAGGAAACATCGCCCAATTGCCATTAAGAAATGCCTGATCCCTAATTAGCTCAACTGGTGACTATGGCCATGGTCTGCATTGTGCATCAACTGAAGGACCAGGATACATGCATTGTTTCTTCGTCTTGCATGAGCTTGGAGAGTCACAAGTGTCACAACAATATCCAGTTAAGGAGCATCGGGTGATAGGACAAGCACCCCAATCGAAATCACAGTAGGCATAGATTGTACGATAAAGTCATTCTCAATAATAACCTGGGCCGGAGATTGCCTTTGAAATAGTAGTACATGCTTAGCATGCAATCCATGTGCTCTTCTTTGAGTTCCTGCATAAACGAGGATAAGATGTGGACTGCATAGCATAGTTCAGCCTGGTTATGTCAAGTTATGAGCCATCCTATCAATCAACGGTAGTGGCTGGACCTGCCAAGGGTTTCCAGTGGCCAAGCAAGTTTTGGGACTTGGTCTCCCTCATAAAACTCAACGGTTTTGAACAAAGCATTCGATTATCAATAATTTCCAATGATAATTGCGCGGCACAAGAAGAGTCATGTGGGCCTCGAGCTACTCCAATCCCTATGAAGATTTTAAGCTCCTAGACCTTAGTGAAAAACATTTGCTTAGATACGTTTTAAATGAGCACAAGTATAAGCATCATTACTAGTGAAGCCACCAAGTCGTTCAACATACACCAACAAGCGCAATGTACTTACGCCTTTATCATAAGCTGAAAGAGAGAGTAGTAGTCTGCATATGACTGTATAAACCATATTCCATTAGTTTGGAGAACAATCTATGTGCAAAAACCATTGGCGTGAAGCCTGGCGCAACCCGTAATAAAAGCGGACTTATGAAGTTTGCAACTACCCTTTTGTGAGGATTGACATCCTAAAACCATGTAGGCTATTCTCATATATAATCTCCTCAAGGTCTCCATGCAAGAATGCATTGTGCACATCCATTGTGAAGCTCCCATCCCTTAGTTGCAGCCACCGAAAGGAAACATATCAAACTTACCATTTTTCTCAAATGGTGCGAAGGTCTCATGCAGTCAACCCTTCTATTTGTTCATCACCTCAAATTACCAGCCAAGCTTGGTATCACTCAATAGGGCCATCTGAATTGTACTTCACTTTATATACCCATTTACAGTTAATGGGTTTCTTTCTAGGGCAAGTCTCAACGGTCCCCATGTTTGACTTGATTCCAAAGATTCATTTCCTTTGCCATTGCATCTCTCCAATTCCGATCTTAACAATTGAGAAGTACAAGCTCCACAACTTTGGTAATAGCAGCAAGATAACTTGTTATGCACATTAGAGAAAATTTCAAAGTAAATAATTTTACTAAGGGATAACGTTTACCTGAGGAGACCTTTTGGAATGAGTACGTTGAAGAGGGGTCTTGAGTATGAGATGAGTACACATATAATATTGAAAATGATTGCGGCTTCTTAGAATTCTGTGTCCTGGCCCAATTCTTGAGTCACGTGGTGTGGCACTCTATCCCGGGGATGCTCTGCACACTCGGCATATTGCTTGTGCGCTGGCTCCCCCTGTCTGGGCCACAGCCATCAACATTAGGCAGACCCTTTCGTGAGGCATGGCCCATTGCTGGCTCCAGGCTGGGCTCTTTATGACAAGGCCTGGCCGTGTGATTTGTTGGTGGGCTATGAGTATCGTTCTGGCCCATCTCTAACTGTGGGCTTGACCCTTCTTTTTGCGGTGATACTACTGACTGTGGGCAACCATCTGTTGGGCTATGATTGCACGGGACCAAAATCCTAGTATCTTCAGGCCTGTTTGCAGGAACCCCCTCATTGGCCCAATCATCATCAAATTCCCTATCAAGCTTACCTCCTTCATACAAATCTTCTTCTATTTTTTCACTATAGGGAAATTGTTCTTCATGAAAAACTACATCCCTACTAACAAAGATTTCTCCGGTTTCCAAGTGATAAACTTTCCATCCCTTTCTTGCAAATGAGTATCCCACAAAAAAGCATCGCCTACTTCGAGAATCAAATTTATCTTTTCTCCTTTGATAATTTTGAGCATAGCACAAGCATCCAATTACTTTAATATGATCATAAGATGGTTGCTCCTTGAACAAAATTTCATATGGGGTCTTACATTGAAGGACCTGTGTGGGAGTCCTATTTATTAAATAAGCTGCACTCAGGACACATTCCCCCCAAACATCAATTGGTAGGTTGGCTTGGAAACGTAAGGCTCTAGCAACATTCAAGAGATGACGGTTTTTTCTTTCAACCCTTCCATTTTGTTGAGCGGTGTCGTTGCAACTAGTTTGTGATTCCTTGCTCCCCATAAAATTTTCTCATTGGCCCGGATGCGAATGCACTTCTGTTATCACTTCTTATGATTTTTACTCCAACATTGAATTGAGTCTTCGTCATCATACAAAAATTCATTACCAATTTGGATGCTTCTCCCTTATCTTTCATCAAATATACCCAAGTTGCCCTACTTGCATCATCAATTATGGATAGGAAGTAATGAGCACCACAAAAGACTCAACATGGTTTGCACCCCATATGTCACAATGAATCAAGTCAAAATAGTTTAATGCTTTATTCTCACTATTAGGAAAAGGCAAATGCGTTTGTTCAGCACGATCACACGTATCACAAAAATCACCTTTATTACTATTAGTCTTTCCACCAAAAATGCTAGATAATTGATTCATAACTTGATTCGATGCATGCCCTAATCTCCGATGCCATAAATCCATATGCGTTATGGCATTAAATTGAGCACCCACTAAAGGACCTTCTTTGAACAGTTACACCCCTTTTCTTTGCTCACCCAGTCCAATCGGGATCCTCGTAGTAAGGTCATATATCACACAATGTTTTCTCATAAATGTTACTGTGCAAAATAATTCCTTTATTAATTGCGCAATGGAAATTAAGTTATATTCCAAGCCCGGCACAAGTAAGACATCATTCAAAAATAATTTTGAGCTTAGTTCAATCGATCCACGCTTGGTAGCCGTACTCTAGCTACCGTTAGGTAATCGAATGGGAATGGGCCTTGTCGGGCCAAGTTTCCTGTCTGCCCCGCTGTCTAAAATCCAATTGCTCTTACCTGAAAGTTTCTCGTATCCCAGCTTAGGAGTCTCTATAAGATTCATGAGTCTTTGTACCTAATCTGCTATGAGCCTAGGAATGGTGGGCCGTGAATTTGGGCCTTCGCCCAGAGTATTGGACCGCGCATTATCACATTCTGCTGAAGCTTGCTGGGTCTCGGTTTGCGTCTGGGCAGCGTATGCAACCTCTCTACCTCCCCCTCAACCAGCTCCTCCGCGACCTCCTCGGCCGCCTCTACCTCAGGCATGCCCTCTGCCCCCTCCATGAGTTCCCCAGTTCAATTGGTAGCCAATAATTTTGTATTAGATTCATCGTGGCGAAATTTACAACAGTATTTGCAGCTAGCTCTCTCACTAATTTGGTGTGGATTTCTGGGCTGAACCATGATGGCAAAAGCAGCGTGATGAGGCTTGACATCGCGGCGAACCATCATCTTCTTATGAGCCTCCTCTTGCTGCTCCATGTTAAACATACGATCTAGCGAGGGCAGTGGATCCATGCCCAAGATTTGGCTTTGCACAGTCCCGTATAGCTCATCGTCAAGCTCCATTAGAAACTAATGGGCTTTATCATCTTCTATCATCTTCAGAAATTTCCCAGCTGCGTCACAGGTGCATCGAGGGTACTTCACGAAATTGTCCAGTTCGCTCCACAAGCCCATGAGCTTTGAGAAGAATTTAACCAAATCCAAGTTTCCCTAGTTAGAAGATGCAATCTTTGCCTGTAGTTGATGAATGCATGGGGATTTCGGACCGAATATCGTTTTTGAAGATTTTCCCACATCATTTGGGCTGATTCGAGGTACGCTACACTTGCGTGCAATTTGGGATCAATTACGTTTAATATCCATGAGGTTACCATGGAATTTACCATTTCCTAAGCGTTTAATTCGGGCGAGTATTCATTCTTTTCTACATTGGGTTTTTGTTCACTCCCATCTATAAATCCAACCTTGTTCTTGAATTTCAGAGCTATTTTCACGGCCTTTTCTCAAAGGTCGTAATTCTTTCCATCAAATTTGATGGTGGTTATAATTGCCCCCGATCCATCGGAGGGGTGGAGATAGTAAGGAGATTGGTTAGTGATTACAAACTCCTTTGGTGTCTCGGTTTTGGGCTTCTCTTCGTCCCCCATGCTTACGGCAAGAGCGTTGATTCTTTAGTTACTGATATGCTCTGATACCATGTTATAAACGAAGCAAGAGGAAGGTAGAAGCTTTCTGTGCTTTCCCACACTATCTCCAGACCCGAAGAGGGCAAACATATATACAAAATTATAATATTTCATGATCCTATCTTTTCCTAGGTTGGTTATGCAAGCCACTAATGAAATATGAAACCAAAATATTTACATGAGATATTGAGTAGCAGATATAGCATACAAATATATTTTGACATAGATTCCAAATACATTCCGTAACACAAAATGAGGTTATATGCTTTTCAAAAGTCAACTTAACGTTATTAAGGAATTTTAGCATTCTTAAGAATAGAAATACCATCGTGATGATTTAATGGGACATTCGATGCAAAACGTGTTTAAAATGAGATGCATATGAAATGTTTTGGGCTAAGTGGATAGTGCTAATGAGTTCCCAGGAATCATACCCAAATGTGGGAACCCTAGAGGATCCTAACGAGGGTAAGACATAAGTTTGGGGAGCAGACCCGGTAAGTGGGAATCCTAATTCATATGGAGCAAACTCAGAAGTGGGAACCCTAGAGGACCCTGATAAGGGTAGAACACAAATTTAGGGAGCAGACCTGGTATGTGGGAACTCTAATTCCTAGGGAGTGGACCTAGAAATGGGAACTCTAAAAGATTCTAATGAGGATAAATGCTCACTGACTATGAGAAGCCCTTGAGATATTATGAGTCAGCGAGTTATGAACCTCACTTGACTAGAGCATTAAGGTGTGATTTGATGCCCAGAAAATGCTTTCACACTCATTATGAGTTGATGACTCCTCATTTGAGGATTATGCTAGCGAAAATATTTGGAGATGTGCATGTGTCCTTTATAAAGGCTTATGTGGAGATTCAATTGACTTCCCTATGAAGGGATTATTTCTCTTATAAATGCTTAAGGTGGTTCAAGTGAAGGTCCTTGCCTGCCTATATATTAATTCTATTTTCTTATGAAAAGAATTATAGTTGATAGTTCTAAATGAACTCCTTGATGTTAAGTGCTTATGTGTGAACTGAACGGCCTACTGTTCTCAATGCCTGGATTTTGGCATGAGGCAGCTTGCTATTGCATCTTATATGTCTATTATGTGATGTTAAGCAAGTGTAACAAGTGGTTGTCACTGCTAAGTTACAATAGTCATAGTTTAGGCAAGTTGAGAGCTTTTATGCATTGAATAGAAGAAAGGATGGGATTCCATTTGAATTCTGAAGGTTACTGAGGTATTGATGAATATAGGAGACCTTGTTTGTTTATTATGTGATATTAAATATCAATTTATGTGTGAATGCCACTTAAAAATATTACATACAACTATTTTGTTTTCTTGGGGTCGAGAATCACTCACTAAGCGTGTGGTAGCTCTTCCCCTCTCCATTCCCCTTTTTCCCTAGGTTCTTGAAAAGATAGGTGGAAGTTAGCTCAGATACATCGAGTCGGAACCTCTCTTTTGCGTTGGGATATGTATATACATGTAAATTCACAAGTTGAATAATGTAATCTCATGTGTTCTTAAGTTCTTGAGCATATGTAAGTTAATTGTTATAGATGATGTAATGTGTATTGACTAGAAGTCGCTTTGAAGATCGTTTGGGCCAACCATCTAAATAGACAGTCCTTTAGTCAGTTAAAGTTGAGTTTTGTTTTAAAGATGTGAAGCCAAGTGCTCTAGATATGTGATCCATTGAGTTGTATCTTTGTTTCTTTCTTTTACTTAGTTTTACAGCTTATGTACTCGGCACTTGTGGTTTGTAGAGTTGTGGTCTCCAGTGTATAGCCTTCAAGTTCGAGGAATATATTCTTTATGTTTATGGTTACAGGTATCTAATGTAAGGCTTTAAGCCTGTATCATGGTCAGTTTTTAGGTAGAATTCTATCCATTTTGCTTCTAAATTTAAAAAATCACTAACACTTCTAACTCTAGGGGTGGGGGTGTTACATTGGGGGACCTCACTGCCTCCAATCGGCCCTTTAAACACATTAAGCACTATTACTATTGATAATATTGATGAGACTTTAGAGCGTGACACTAGAAAATGAAAGAAAATTTGGGAATATTCGAGGAGGTTTTATAAGATCAGGTCTTTACCAACTGAAGCTTTGTAACTTCCTCAAATCTGGAACAATCACTCATCATCAATGGTTTTAAGTTTCTTGTATACACTGTTTCCGTAGTTGGAATATTCTTTGGAGAAAGATGCATTTTTTCTTTGTCTACTTGTTATTCATTTAACAAGGAAGATAAACATGCTAATGCCTTCACTATTGATCATTTTCAAAGTTGAAAGAAAGTTAGGAGCGGGAAATATTGTGCTCTTTTGAATTATGTTGGGAAAGAAACAAACACCACCTGTAAGAATGCTGAAAAAGTATTGATGATTTATTGAATTAGAAGAAACACATGCCTCAAAAAGTGTTCGATAAACAAACTCCTTAACAAATTAAAGAGAATCGACTAAGATTGAAGATATTAATTGATGCAGTTCTATACCTGACATTTCAAGGATGTGTTATAAGAGGCCACGATGGGAGCAAAGATTCTCTAATTCATGGTAATTTTATTGAACTTTTGGAACTCATGGCTTCTTATAATTCAGATGCTACCAAACTTGTTTTAGAGAATGCTCCCAAATATACTTCATAAGCATCTTCTGATTCTCAAAAAGGGATTTTATAAGTTTTAGGGGAGATAGTAAAAAGAGAAATTCATGTTGAAATTGGTGATCCGAAACTTTGCATTATCGTTGATGAAATTGGGGATGTTTCAAATCAAGAGCTAATGGCAATTACTCTGCGATATGTTGACAACAAGGGTATTATCAAAGAGAGGTTTTTTTAGTATGTTCATGTTATGGACATATATGTAGCAGCTTTAAAAGATGCAATTTATTCTGTTCTATCTTGTTATGCCTTTGATATTCAAAATATTCATGGTCAAGGATATGATGGCGCAGGCAATATACGCGGAGACTAGAATGGTTTGCATGCCTTAATTAATAAAGATTACCCTTTTGCTTGTTATATTCATTGTTTTGGACCATTTGCAACTGGCATTGGATGGTTCATCAAAAGAAGTTAATCCTCTGTGCAAATTTTTTTCAACTGACCACTATTGTCAATATCATCCTAGCTTCACCCAAGCGCGACGATGAACTTAAGGTTGCACTGATGAAGTTGCTTAGTTGATAAATAATGAGAGCATGCGACTAGAACCGATATTAATCAAATTGGCACTTTACAATGACCTGAAGACACGCAATGAGGCTCTCATTTGAGGTCTATTTCGAGTTTGATGAAACTATTTGGTGCTTCATGGGTTGTTCTTGTATTAATGAAGGAAGGACTCCAGCACAACAGAGAGGTCCTAGTTATGCATATGAAACCATGACTTCTTTCGAATTCGTTTTTATTATGCACATGATGAAAGGGACTATGAAGATTAAAAATATATTTTGTCAAGCTTTACAGTGCAAGTCACAAGATGTTTAATATGCCTTACATCTAGTCTCAAATACAAAAGTGATGCTGCAAAATTTAAGAGATAATGGATGGATTTCTCTTTACCAAAAGGTGAAGTCATTTTGTCAACAACGTACTATTGATGTCCCCGATTTTGGGTCTACTTACATTGAAAGAAGAGGTCATGCTCACCATCAACATGATCAATTCACAATTGAGCATCATTATCAAATTGATATTTTTTATGCCATGACAGATTTTCAAATGCAAGAGCTGAAAAATAGATTTAATGAGAATACCAAGGAGTTACACAAATTGATTTGTGCATTGGATCCTAGAGATGAATGCAAGTTCTTTAATCTTGAAGACATCTTAAACCTTGCCAATAACTTTTACCCACAAGATTTTACAGGGGTCGAAAAGGAAGATTTGAGAGTTCAATTGCGCCATTATGAGGTTGAAACATCAAGGAATTCACAATTTAAGAAACTCTCTAGCATTTCTCAACTGTGCTAATGGTTTGTAGAAATAAGAAAATATGACGTCTATGATCTACCCATTAATCTACAGCTTGATCCAGCTTGTTCTCACACTTCCAGTATCTACAGCACCCATAGAACGAGCTTTTACGATGATGAACATCTTGAAGACTAGGCTTAAGAACAAAATGGGGGTGTTTTCTTGAAAACTGTATGTTGATTTATAGCAAAAGAGAGATAGCCAAGCAATTCGATGTTGATTCTATTATATGAATTTTGTGATCTAAGCGAGTGACGAAGTCTTTTATGAGTATTGTTGTTATCTTATTGATTTATTTTTTTAATATTTACTTTTTTCTAGGATGAATTAGACACCGTTCATGTATTTTTACTATCTAGATGATTTATTAAAAACACACTATAATGCAAAGGACGAATTCATTGTTCCTCATTACTTTTTAACAACATAAATTAAAAAGATATCACATAAGTGATTTGCCCACCCTCATGCAAAGTCTGAGCCTCGCCCCTAGTCTAAAGTGATTGGTGTCTCCTCATTTATTCTTATTTATTTTCTTGAGCTTGAAGAGGACGCCCAGAGAACATTTGATTTGTTTTTATCAAATGCCCAAGTTTATACCTTAAAACAACACTAGATACATCGAATATGACCTAAATTTGGAAAGAAAAAAAAAAAATTCCTTTCTATCAGCTTGAACGATTTATGATTAAATCTATCATATACTTGATCCCATCAGAGAAATATTGTGTGTTTATAAAAACACATCCTTATATTTGCATTTTTGACATAACCATTCCACTTCAGAGAACACAATAACAACAACAATACTAATAGGAGTACTTAACACTTTGGTATCCTCTGATTTGACCTGTAAATAATGACTAAAGAGGCTCAAAATTTTGTGAAAATGATAATTTTATACCCTAAAATTGTGAAGTGGGGATAATTTGGCCTTTTTTCTTGACAAGAAGCTCTAGATGTCATGTACTAACCCAGGATACTTTTATAGTTTCGTTGTCGCTTTGTTGGTTATTTTAAGAAATTATGCTGATATTTATGAATTTGGACATCATTTAAACATTATAATCATACTATTACCATTATCAGCTGTTAGTTGCCTTTGGTATCAGTATGTATGTTGAAAAACTTCTTAAATAACCAAAAAACAGTTAAACAGAAAACAGATTAAATTATTCATCTATTAAAATCTTAAAATACTAAATTATTATTTTCATAAAGTTTTGAACTACTTTATTTGCTGACTGTAGCAAAATATCAATTACTTTAATAATAATATTGTTTGCGTTTAGAAAACATACCAATGCCTTCACGTTTTTCCAATGACCAACTCACCTTTTGAAGAGAGCACAACGTTGTTGCAGCAACCATCGCTCCCCCAACCACAGTAATACTCCCTGCGTGTTGGATTGTTTGAATTGACAAAACATGTGTACTAAGAAATTAGTCAAGAAATTATGGTTACCTATTATACCCTTCTCTGTATTAGTAAACATTTGAATTATCTCTAAATTCCAAATAAAGAAATTTAATGTAACTTATTTAAAAACAGGAACGTTAACTATAAGAATTAATTAACTTTAACATATATGATGAATAAAAAAAATCCACTTGGAAAGGCAATAAATATTTCAAAAATCCATTTCCATATAAGTATTAAAATTAATAAATTTTGTTTAAAATATGACAAAGAACAATATCATGTTCAGGCCCTAGTACTTGCTCCACTGTCCCATTAGGGTAATGGAAAAAACTAAAATGACAAAAAATTGGCTAAATGAAACAGAACAACTAGCAATTTTTTATTTGGCCAATTCAAAAACGTCGTTTAATTACTACCAACCAAAACAAAAAATTTATGTATTTTTTATTTAAAAAAATTGAAAATAAAATTTTGTAAAAAAAATTGATATCTTTTTTTTTTGGGGGGTGTTTTCAATCTCCTAATTTTTGAACTGATGGCTACTAATTGAACCAAAACATAGAGAGGGAAATTAAAAAGTCCTAAATTGCTACAATAGAGTTGGGTTAGAGTTGAGTCTTTTTTCTTATTAATTTGATGTTTTTATATTATTCGTAACACGAGTAGTTATAATAAGTCTAATCTCAGCAATACAGCAAAGAGTGTTTGGTCAAATTATATTTGTATAATTTTTCTATTTTCTTATTTTTAATAGGTGATAGAGTTTACTAATTGTTTGTTTATATTCTAATTCATGTAATTAGACTTCTTTATTTGGAAATTATACTTTGTTGCTTTCACAATGTTACCTATCATAATTGTTTCAGATCTATTTTTTTCCTATTTTCCTCTTTTCATGCATTATCATTCTGATTTTAATAAGATTTTTTATTGTATCTCTAAATAATTACTTTGTAGCTTACACAATGTTATATATCATAATTCTGAAATTCAAGTGTGCATTACTGTGTGAAAATTAAAAGGGGGGTCAAACTAATGCAAATAAGTCTGAGTTGAAAAATTTAAAAAAACACCTAATGCATGATTGTCCTCTTGCTTTCTTTTAATAAACTAGTTGACTTTCCCTTAATTTAAATGATTTTTATAATTTTGTTTTCATTGATCATAATTAATTATCATGAGAGCATAAAAGTAAAAGAGGTTAACTAATTCCGCAAAATTAGGACCTTTGAAAACAAATTCGGACGCCTATTAATGAAATAAAACACAAACAAAAGGGGACCAACGGAGTTCCTATTTGATCACCAATGACGATGAAGAAGATGATGATGATACAACGACAAATCTACAAGAGTAGTAACATCTATCCAATTCTCAACACAAGAAATAAAACAATCGAACGTGAAATACATTATGAATACAGCAAGAATGAAACGTCACGACGGCAAACTCCTAAGCAGTAAGCACTGCAGGATTCATTTGCCCCTCTCCGGTCTCCAGAGAAGATATTGAGACCAAACATATACGCCACAAAAAACGTGACTATTTCGCGAATTGGCTTACAAGGTAAGCTAATATCGGCGCCCACTATTATAGCAGCTTCACCCAAATCTCAACCGAAGTGCTGCAATTGTCTTTCTTTCTGTCCAGTGAACGCTGAATTTAGAAGGGAAATTAAAGATGGAAATTTAATTATTTGCTGGCTATCCACCATCCAGTGCCAGAAAGAACTCCAAAAAAGGAAAAGGGAAAATAAATACAATAATATTTTGCCCCAAAAAAAAAAAGACGGAAAAAAAGCGAAAAACAGTGCAACCATCTCAATGGTGACAACAATGGTATACCATTCCTGAGCTATCGGATTCACCTACCTACCTCCTAAACCGAACAGTGAAAAAAACTAAAAAGCCAAAATGAACAGCACTAATTACATGCACTTTTCCTTTTTTTTTTTGGAACTACTCTGCATGAAATGCAAAAAACTGTAGAGAAACTCTATAAACAATGAAAATACAGCGCTGCTTCTACAAGTGTGTAGGGAAATGGGCTCCCCAGAGCGCTTTCAGTAAAGGTATACGCAGCAGTCCATTTCTGGTTTAGAGGATTACAAACTTCAAACAACACGACCCTCTGGAATCACCTTGTGCAGCATAGAAGTCCCCTGAAAGCGCACCATTGACCAATAGTTTCTCTTGAATTCACGGAGCTGTAACATGATTAAGCAAGCAACCATTACTTGATTGTCACACTTAAAACTAGACAAAACAACTAAAGTCATCCGGGTTAAATTTTGCTTTGGGCCAAAATGGGTTAATAACTTGCATATTCACGTCGAGTTCAAGCCTGCTGTCAATTTGTCCACCAAGCTTCTGTAGACAATCCTATCAAAACTAGTCAGGCAAACTTCAGGTTATATTAGGTTGTCTATCATAGGAATAAGAACACACACTTGTAATCAGTCCAGAAGTTCTGACTTCCGAGATTCGTAGTGCTTCATATTTAAAGTGAAAATGGTAGATGTGCATTAAGGAGCTAACCTGGTCTAGGGACATCTTTGTGAAACCAAAACGATCTGTCCAAATGGACTCTGCTTCTTCGGCAGCTGGAAGGACAAAGCTCTTAACTCTGAGAAATGCCAGTATGCTCTCAATGCATGCAAATAATGCTTGAAAATAACCCTGCAAGTACAGATAATAACCATCTAAGCTAAAGAAAAAGAAAGCATATCTACGTAAGGAAAAGCAACAGCTCTAGAAGTGAGAACACACAAAAAGATGAGTGAACATAAAGGATTTCTCCAGCCTTTCTAATCTCCAGACTGATTTTCTTTCCTTCTTTCCCCATGTTCTAGCACATAAGGCAAACAAAATGGTGGCATGCTATCAATTAGCAAAGGCCAATAATATAGAGATGTATTAAAAAAAGATAGCTACAAACAATAATCTCTGAAAATGTTGCATTAAAATCAGATAACATTCGAAATCAGTAAGGCTCCCATTCTCTTGCGGATAAACAAAGCAAGAAGAGCGACTTGATAGCGCCCACATGAGCAATCCACACTGTCAAATGTCTCTAAAATGTGTCCACCAAAAGAACAATAATATGGGCAGAATAATAATATGGGCCCTATAATCAGATTCGTGGAACTATTCTAAGAGCTAGTCGTTCCTCCGACACCAAGAAACCCAGAGGGCCAAGCTTCTATCACCAAGCATATTAGGCCCATGTTTGTGATACAAGAACCCTTTGGTTAAAGTAGATTCATGAGATTTACCAACGCAATGACGTTTGGGAAATAACCAGTACAAGTGATGTTCCTTGGTATTGGGAAAAAAATTCGCAACTTACGAGCCAAATTTGAAGCTGGCTGACTAGGCGACATATAGATTGCAGATCAAAGGGGTATATATTCAGTTTCTAGCGGATACTTATGGCTCCAGGACCTATGCCAAAATTGTTGCTGCTAATGTTATCTGGTCCAAGCTCCATGCTCACAAACATACTTGTTCTCTGTGTAGGGCACACTTGTGGAGACTGACCACAAAAGGACAGAATGGTCAAATGGAACATTCAATTAGAAAGCCCTTTATGTTGTTTTCTACTTCTACAAAATTGAAGAAGAATCCAAGGCACACTTAATCTTCTCATGCCAATTCAATGAGAGGTTACTGAAGAGTATCTCAGCAAAGGAGCAGAATTCGAATTTTTTTGAGGGCAAACCATCAACAATTACAAGCTATCAATCGGAAATTTTTACATGATCATTGCTGTTGCAGTTTAATAAAAACAATAAGAAGAGAACATTAACGTGATAGGAGACAAAAAAACACAAAAAGCCGTGCCCTAAAAATGGCAAAACTGAAAATCAAAACAAATATACAAGAAAGAGAGCCAACCCAACCTACCACACTTAGTAGCATTCTGTATCGGTTCTTCTAAAACACCTCCCCCCACCCCCCAACACCCCCCAGAGCAAAAGAAACAGAAACAGAGAAAGGGAAGAAAAGGCACCCACCACAATGGTAGAATGAAAATTGGGACCCCCTCATATAACTGCTCATCCTCCTTCAGACTTTAAACATAAATACGTAAATGAAAACACTTAGGATTGATATCCCTTTCCACATTTAACCTATTCTTCCATAAGCTCTTTTTCAGCTCAACAAACAAATCCTGCAAATGACTTAGATCAAAGTTTTTAGCCAGACACCCTTAAGGCAAAAGGTCATTCAACAAAAATGGAAATCATGAGGAGCAACTCTTTGGGCCCTAGCCTTTAGAAAATTGGTGACACTCCCTTTCTATCCTTCCCATACATAACAACCAAATTCTTTTGGGGAGCACCCCGTTTCATACACGAGATCTAGGAATTCGTCGACAACTCATTAAGGCTATAAAAAGGGCAATTAGAACCTCAAAGCAGCGATATGAATCATATGATTACCTAAGGCAAACCAATAACATTGCCAGTCCCTAAACAAGAATATCAACTAAATCACAACGGTCAATGTAAGAAGCCATCCTACTAAGAAACTGGCAGAAGGACAGTACTCCAAGAAACCCATTCACAATTGTGTATGCTACTCCTTTTTCCCCCTCTTTTGATGAGTAATAAAAAAATGTATTAATGAGACAGCAAGGGAGTGACACCCATATACAAAAGGGGACGTGCAAAACCATCATGCCCTCAAGCTCTCATGCAGAATTTTTATCTACAAAATTGAAGAGAGGCACATTTGTACCACAATCGAGCACTTCGCTCCAACTATACAAAATTCTCAAAAAATAGAGCTTGAAATGCTGAAGTGAAAGGCTTTCCCGCAAAAAACCGCCAATGCCTTTATTTCTACGTACATCACCAAATAACCAAAGGAACCAACTTCTAAGTTCAAAGAACCCAACATTACTTCAATCTTCTTCTTCATGCTACCAGCAAATCTTTGACATCACGTCAAAAAGCCAAGTTCACTGTCTATGCTATTGCAACTCATATGGCAACCTCCAACAAAATATGGAAATGGAAGCCCCAAAGATCTGGTGTTTTCTCCCTAAAAAAAAGTCCTCCAAACCCCACCAACCAAAAAAAAAAAAAGAAAACGTAAAAAAAAGGCTCACATAGAGAGAGATTGGGACAGACAGGAAAGTAACAGAAGTCAACTGTTAACTCGTTCCCAAACAGAAGAAATCCATTCTTGTATTTTCCTCTCTCCTAATACACACGGATTAAAAGATTCATCAAAGACCTCCAACATGATCACACAAGATACTGTTGACTTTCAAAAGTCATAAATAGGCTTAGCGTTCTGGCCTGTGTGGACTCACTCAACCAGATTATCTGCTGCTCTAAACCACAAGAATAAATAAATATATACACCAAAAATAATAAAGTTTGAGGAAGGAACAACTTGCTCCATTCCATATGTATTGAAAGGAAGGGGTGAACATAGGCATTGAATGCTGAAGAAAACCAAAATTCGTAGTTTTTCCCCCTCTTGAGGATAGAGCAAAACTAGGTATTGTTTTTCTCAGCTCCTGAGATTAGAAAGAGTGAGAGTTAATAAAACGACATTAACTACTGCTAGCTTTTATAAATTCAGAGTTTCGAGACTTACAATTCTAACTATAAAATGGGACTCGGAAAATAGTTTTTTTTTTTTTTTTTTAACCAGTAAATATGGTGGATGGACTATTGTTTCAATCAAAGCATTAAAGCAACTGAACAATTAAAAGAGAGGGAGAAAACAAATTACATAAACTACATAACCATAGCTTAAAGACAAACTCTGCTTACTTTGCCATGGTTACCCATACTTGTTGCAACCAATGGGAGTTCTGCAACTTCAGGACCAAACACGCGAAATATTCCAGCAGAGACAACCACCGAGCTGCATAGTGTAAAAAGAACATGTTGGTAATCCTCTGCAAACTTGAAATGCAGACATAAGACTACAAAAGTCTACTTACTTGATGGTTAGAACAGCACAATACATTCCTGCATACTCTTGGCCTGCCACATTCCTCCTGCCCAGGAGAGGAGAGGACCACAAGAAGCCAGATTAGATGGCATTCTCCAACACAAACTCAGAAACAGAAACGTGCTTGACAAAAAGAAAAAGCCCATTACTTACCCATAAACCATTGCTGGTATGAGGTCATGCCCAGACACTGTATCAATTATTGGGGCGAATGATTCCTGAGGCATAAAACACAATTACAAGTTTACCGACAAATTCAGGCCAGGATAATGCAGATGATCAAACAAATTCACACCACACTGACACACATGATCAAACCATCCAGGCACAAAATATAGCAAAAATATAGTAGTCATAAAAGACAAAAAGCTGAAAGCAAGACAAGTGCTGCAAAAATACAAGTACTCCTTATAAAAAGTTCGTAACACCATCAATCAAAAACAAAAATCTTGACAAATCTTAAATGCATTGCAGTTGCACTAAACGCCTGCATTTCATTTAATAACAACGTTGAAGTCGCCAAGCCCTGAAGTCTGAAAGCAAGACAAGCACCACAAACTCACAGTATTCTTAGAGAAAGTCAACATACTAGGAGAACACGAGAAAATCTGGTTCTCATCATATTATCAATACAAAACCAAATGCTTGACAATCTTAAATGTGTTGCAATTGCACTAATCACCTACACTTCATTTACTAACAACATTGAAGTTTCTCAAGCCCAGAAGTCTGAGCGCTCATTTTTTGGATTTGCATATGGTAAAGAATTACTCCCTCCATCCCACAAAACTTGTCAAACTTTAAAGGAAAAAAATCTAAGGGAACATCATCAAATGTAATGCTTTCCCTCTTGCTCTTACTAAATGGAAGACCAACTTTTCCCAGTAAACAATACTGACAAATATTTCAGGACAATTATGACAGGAAGTCTAAACAATTTTTATGGCAGCAGGCAGTCCAACCTTATAGGACCGTCTGTTTAATGACATGTCTTTGTTCAGAGAATGCATAGCATAACCATCTGAACTATGTAACCCACTTTAGAAACATTAAGGCATAAACTAAGAGCTTGACATAAGACTCATATCAACTAGCCCATCCACTGTTTGGGATATCAACAGCGGTACTCAAGTACTCATCATGTAAACACGTCTCCCCATCAGGGCACAACTAACCAAATCAACACTACATCAGATCAATACATTTGAATACACTAATTGCCACTATTCATAGCATTCCAACCAGGAACCATAATGGTTTACCGGCATTAATAAAGCTTCTTTTACTTTATGATAAGATACGCACTACTAAGATGTTATTTAAATGTCTTTTCAGGAAAGCAATGCGCTAAATAATGGTATTACCCCCCAGCTGCACTAGCCTGCATTGGTAGGTAGATAAATGTCTCAAGCACTATTTTCCTATTGCACCAACCGGTACTGGAATGTGCATACTGCACAACTAGCAAATGACTAAGCTGTACGGTATTGTACAGACCTGGGGATTTGACTGGTATTCATTCAAATTTCAGACCTTAATCACATGCCCAAAAAATATTAAAAAAAAAATTCTGAACTTATGTATATCGCTGCTTTATCAAGACTACCTTAGACGCCCACATTCACACAGATCTAACGTCGAACATGGCACATAAGAAAACTGCATTCATATTTTAAAATTTTATTTACACTATTGTCAAGGTCCCCATTTGCCGTACAATTTCAATGTGGTATCAAGTCCTTTCAGGAAAGTAAAATCAATAATTTCCTTTCCTTTTCCGTAGCTCAGTATGGGAGGAACTCCAAAGAAGGAACCTCCATTTCAATACAAAAACCAATGCCCGAACAGATACAGTAAACTAACTTTGCTAGTCACACATGATTTCCCCCGGACACTCCTCACAACTCACAATTAAGTTTAGTACATTTCTAAACGAATATAAAACAATTAACAGGTTAGTCTAGATATCAACACCTACATGGAAGATGGCCACGGCTTGAGAGAGCAAAGGTCTTGTTTCAGGAGAAGCGATTTTGCCACAGAGAAGTCTCCAGCTTATATCAAAATCAGTAACAAATACAGAATCTGTTTGCATGTGCTTCTTCCGAATGATATTCACAAGCGATTCAGGAAGCTTTTCAGCTCCCCGATCTAGAAGATTCTGCAAGGCAGAGTCAATTCTTCCACAATCCATGCTACAAAACCATTTTCCCTCTGGCAATTCCTGTAAAACAACGGCATAACAATCTCAAAGTTGCAACAAATTTACAAATTCACTCCAAAGAGTGAATCATCCCTCAAAATTGCTTCCAGACAAGAGAACATTTCATTCACACCAACATACTGTAAGGTCTGCCATGTCATGATCCTTTAAGCAGCCAACATGATATTCCTTCTCACACTGTTGAAAGACCAAAATAAAATTAAAGGAAATTAAAATAACATAAAACCTAGTGCTTGACACATAAACAGTAATCAGATAATAACATTACCCAAAATCCAGACAGAATCAAAACTGTTGGATAAACAAACATAAACTGAAAGACATACCTGATCACATAGAATAATTGTGCGCGGTCCAAATCCTGACTTGCAAAAGTCATAGCCTCTGCCAGCAAAATAATTCAAATAAAATCAGATCCCACAAAGATCAAGGCTCTAGAAGCTAGATTCCAAGAGAGAAAATCAGAAATAGATTGCCCAATTTTAGCAAAGCAATGAATAGCATGGCAATGAAAACCAAATAAGCACACAAATACATGCCATGAAGCAAAGGTTATTTTCTAGTCCTGGATCACGATAAGCAAACAGCACATGAAAATTCTTATCCCCATATCTCCACCCAGAAAGCTAGGTCCCATACTTGCTCAGCCCTTGTATTCCTACCAGGAGAGATGGAGATGACATTGAGAGGCGGGAGAGACAAATTTTTTATCCACATATCCCCACCCAGAAAGCTAGGGTCCCATACTTCCGCAGCCCTCGATTTCGACCAGAAAGAGAGACCGAGATGACATAAAGAGGGGGAGAGAACGGAAAAGAAAGGAAAGCTAAACATGCCGCTCCTCCAAAGTCCTCCCTCTAGAATTATCACTCTTTTTCCTTTGAATATTTCCATCATTTACACGAAAAAGCATTTTCAGCTTCAATGAGATGACATTAAAATGGGAGAGGGAAATTTTTATCCAGATATCTCCACCAAGAAAGCTGGGGTCCCATACTTCCTCAGCCCTCATATTCCTTCCAGGAAAAGAGATGACATAAAGAGGGGGATAGAAGGGAAAGAGAAAGGGAAGCTCCGAGCATTCCACTCCTCCAAGTCCTCCCTCTAAAATCATCACTCTTTTTCCTTTGAATACTTCCATCATTTCACGCGAAAAAGCAGTTCAGCTTCAATCAAGATAACAAAATTTTCTGTAGACAACAAAGGGCAAAGTTTGGCTACTTAATCACCCAAGCTCAGCCCATTGCACAGTCAAACCAAGACAAAACCACACATACATCACGTTACAACCAGGCTACTCAACTAGTTAGATCAAACAATGGCAATCAACATAATCCCAGCCACCAAAGTAGCAAATACCTGCACAAGATGCAGGAGCTCACTTCAGATGCTAGATTGTCAACAATTCGGATAGAGCGTGTGGTTATCTGCTCTATGGGATCAACTCCAGAAACTCTCCCAGCAGCCACGGCGTTGGCATTATGTGCCACAAATTTCTCTCTTTCAAACATGTTCTGACAATATTTGCAGTACCATTTACCACGGGGTATGCTTGGTAAAGAAGCACATTCTGCACACAGCAACAAGCATTTTATACAGATTGAATAGACAATTGACACGCAGCAGAGGGGAAAACACATACGCAGACAAGTTCCAAATACTAACTGGCTACCAAAAGCAACCTGAGAGCACTAACGAGGAACAGGGAAAGTTCATTGGTTATTGCACATTCCTCTATAGAGAAACAGAATAACGCATTTGAGGCACCATATGATCAGATGGGTAACATTTTCTCCTGAAACTTAAACCCACAACACCATTTTCAGGCAAGCCTAAAATGCATTGCATTTTATGTATCTTGAATAATAGATATCAGATAAACATCAAAATCAATAAGCAAAGCACAATAAACTAATGGTTGTCTGGTATGGTGTTAACTAAGGTAGTAATGCAATCAAATGGTGATGGTGATTCCATGATAATGTTTGGTTACAAATACCGAACATAATCAAGCTTAACTTGTAATCACAATTAACTCACCTAAGCAATTGCAATTACTTGACATGTATTTAAAAATTATGATTGCCTCCATGTGATCAAGACCTAACCCACATGCAATTCAAAATTGGCTCATATACAGTGTTTCTCTCGTCTCTCATCCCCGCGCCCTCTCTCTCTCTCTCTCTCTCTCTCTCTCTCTTACACGCGCGCGCACACACACACACACACACACACACACACACACACACACGCACATTTCATAATGCACTTCACAATTGGCTCATATACAATGTTTCTCTCGTCTCTCATCCCCGCCCCCTTTCTCTCTCTCTCTCTCTCTCTCTCTCTCTCTCTTACACACACACACACACACACACATTTCATAATGCAATTCGAAATTGGCTCATACACAATGTTCTCTCGTCTCTCATTCCCACCCTCTCTCTCTCTCTCTCTCTCTCTCTCTCTTACACACACACACACACACACACACACACACACACACATTTTTCATAAATCAGTATGCAAAATCAAGTAAGACAATGACAAATTTAACCAAGTAATTGCACCACATTTCATTTAGAATAGTAAACCAAATCTCATTATCATTGTCATCACGTGGTAACCAAACATGAGATGCAAATACTCTCTTATTGCATTACCTAAATTATTGTGGTGCTTAATTGATACCAATTCCATTACATCGTGATTGCAGTAGGTCCACTCAAAAGCCACGCAAGAGTTAACATTAGCCAGATACAGTAACAGTGCATTATCGAAGCTTTTGGATCTTCAAATGATTCTTTCATTGGCCTATCAATACCAACAAAAGTAAGGGCCTTACTGGCAAGATTTTTTACTCCTCCATTTCTGTTTTTTTAAAAAGAAAAAATCGGTGGGGAGAGGGGAGGTATGTAACATTGGCAGTCAACTTACAGCAACTTCCATTGTGGGTGTCAACTTACCCAGGTGATTGCCAATTTAAAACCCTGTATCCACCATGAGAATTGGCACAAAGGAGGAGAAAATTCATGTTTTATGAAGGGCTCACAATTTTATGGCCCAATCGCGCCCCCCCCCCCCCCCCAAAAAAAAAAAAAAAACAAAAATAGAGGGAGGGAAGAAAATTCATTTGAATCTAATGAACCTTGATAATGGATTATGTAGTGCTAAAAACTACGCACGGATTTGCTTCTCTTTACTCTCTCTTCAACAGGGCATTTCAATATCTAGGAGAACAACAATACACAATTGCAAGGATCCTACAAGTGCTAATTTGCAGAAAAGGGATAACGTCTTGGTCAACAGATGTCTCATGCACGATCAGAACTTGGAATCTGTTGGTCATCTTCTTCCACACTGGGAGGTTGCACACTCTCTATGGGAACAGGGTTTTCATTACCTGGGAATCACATAGATCATAGCTGTATGATGTATCTTGGGGGTATTTGAGCCTAGCTAAGCCCAAGATTCAACAAATGCATCCAAGCCAAGCCCAAACCAGAGCTGACCTTGGTAAAACCACATCCAAGCCAAGCTCTGATGAAGTTGGGTTTTGAACAAGCTGAGCATGAGCCTGGTCGAGCCCCCAAGCTATACTTTTTCGGATGTCATTTGAATCTTTACATGTTTGAAACTAATTTTATTTTTAACTTTAAAAGACTAGAACACCCAACTTAAATCTGAAGTCTTTTGGCTTTGCTTGATAATACGAAAGTTGCTTTTGAGGGCGAGTTGCTTTTGAGGGCGACAATGAGATTCTTTGGCCCCACGATCCAAGTGAGAAATTCACCATCAAAAGTTACTCCAGCCACTGAAAGGAGAGGTTCGAGCATAGGATATACTTGAAAGCAGAAGCTCTCAATTGGCTAGTAGGTGTCCAACATTTTGCATAGGAAGAAACACTTGAGCACCTTTTTGTCCATCATCAGTGGCTCTCAATTTGTGGCATTCGTCATTATCATCAATAGGGGTTAGTTGGGTGCACCATCACACTATAACAGATGTTTTGGGGTATTGGAGAAGAAGGTTAAAGAAGTGTTAGATCCTTGGAGTTTGGAAGCTAATACCTTTGGCTATTTGGTGGGGGTGGGGCACTTGGAAGGTGAGGAATCGCCGTATTTTTTAGGGCGAGGCTAGGACTATTCAAGACTTCAAACTCTTTTTCTTGAAAACTTTGTATAGTTGGAGTCAAGTTCTCAATCATGGTACAAATTTGTCTTTTTTGGATTCCGTCGATATGATTATAGAAGAGAACTTGAGGGCATGAGTTCATATTGTGATTGCTCTCTTTTTATGCATGGGTGACGTTTCGTGTCTTTTTAATACTAAGTTTTTAATTATCCATTAAAAAAATGATCAAATATACACTTTAATGTGGAAATATGAATGTCTTAACACAAAGTCTGCAAGTAGAACAATGGAATACAACAACTTCCGTCTAAACAAACTCAACAAAGCCAAGTTAAGCCACTTCTTGGGTCTTGTCCAAATCTATTTTGGAACATCTCTATGCATGGGAGGGCTCTTTTGCTAGAAAAGCGAAGATGAAGATTGCTAGATTATTTCCTCATGCAATTTTTTGGAGCATTTGGCGTGAGAGGAATCGAAGAGTCTTTGAGGAAGAGGAGATGCCACTTCAATGTTTTAAAGATTATTTTATCAAGGCTCTCTATTTTTGGGACAAAGGGAACTTTTGTAACTCTCCTCTTGATCTCTTAGATTTTGTGGATATGCTGCATTTAGGCGGTACATAGCTGTTGTACGATGCTATCTTTGCATCCATTCTTTTGTTAATATAATTTCTTTCATTTTCCTGATCAAAAAAAACAAAACCAAGTTAAGCCAAAATTAACTACGTTCAGGCTTCGCTCACTAAGAATTCAAGCTGACACTAAGGGAAGGCTCCCTGTAATCAAATTGAGCTCAAGCTAAGCTTTGATCAAGCTTGGCCGAAGGGCTTCTCGACCAAGCTAACTTGGGTCATTTACGGCCCTTAGCAGCATCTATGAAGCTCAAACTCTGACTTCTGAGGGTTGTACTGGTTAGGAGAAAGGAATTTAAATGAGGCCGTGAGACGACAAAGCAACCACGGTAAGGCTGTCAAGTTGAACAAACAATATTTCACCAGCTTTGTACCCGTAACGTTTCATATTTAAATGGAATCAACAGCTGTTTTGGAGTGTTCTGAAAGAGCGAATGGCTTTTGCAGGTTAGAGTTAGAATTTTTTTTTTACTTGTTTACGTCTTCTTGGTTTAGACTTCAGTACAGCATGCCACAGAGAATTATAAATATAAATACAAAGTCAATTTTACAACACAACATAATGAGATTATTCCAAACGGACATCTATAGTTACTGGGAAGTGGGAACGCTTCATACGTGCGCAATCAAAGTGCAGGGAACAAGTGATCCGAAGCCTAAATCAACCTAAATTATTGCAACAAATACCGATCCATGTTCGGGACTAGGCAACCCAGGGAGTGTTACTGATAACTGTGGGAATTTGCAGCCAGAAGCAGAAAGAGAATGGTGAAAAAAAGGACAAGAGAATGGAAGCAAGAAGGGAGATAATGTTAGAAACTGGAAAACCAAGTTCAAAGCAGCTATTCTTACAAAACTACCAAGCATTATACTAAGATTAGCCCCTTGGCCATCAATTCATCACTTGCTGTATTTTTCCTTTCTTTTGATTTTGATACCACATTTCAAAGCAGGGACAAGAAAATTCTGGGTTTCACTCCTTAGAATAACCTTCCAACGGTGGGCAAAGAACAAAATGGACAAGAAAGAAAAAGATACAGCAACAAGTCACAGGTTTTACACACAGAGCTTACAGATGGGGCCAAAATCAATGTTGCTTCGACTCTTCCTTTCTCCCCTAGTACCCATGTTGGAAACTTAACACTGGGGACGTGCATGGGCACTAGACGTTTTATTTTAGACCAAAAACATACAAATTCTTTAGAATATTGCTGAGTCCAACACGAAACTTGTGTCGGATACACGACACTTCAACACGGGCACAGCTGAATCCAAGTAACGTAAGCGAAAATAACAGCAACCATATTTTGGAATAAATTTTCATAAATAAATGCAGCTTACGCATGTGGAAGGATCTTGGACATCCATCACAAAGCAGAAGATTCCCACCATCAGCACAAATACTGCACAGGTCATCGTTAAACTTTGCCGAATGTGTGCGACCTTTAATCAGATTTACTGATAACTCATGTAGGGAGACCCCATTAGAAGTGTATATGTAACAGTACCTATCATATCATAAATAGAGTCAAACATTGGACAAAAGCATGATAGAACTCCAGAACAGAAACTTACGGTTTCTTTCGCGATGCACAACCAGCATGCGCCTCAAACTGTGAAGCACTGACCTGTACTAATAATCTTAGTTCAAATTCGTCCAAAAAAGATTTTTAAAGAAGGCATCAGAGCTGAAGTAAGAACAGAAAGCACACCACAGTACTGCAGCAATTACAAAAAATTCCAGAACCCTTTTTGTAACCATCCAGTAATTTCTGCAAGGAAAGAAAACTCGGCTTAAGAGAGAATAATAAAGACAATAGCACCTTGACATTACGAATGAAGCGCTCAATACAAACATCCAAGACACATTTTGAGGTTCCCTAAGGATGTGGAGACACTAGAGATGCAACTAGGTGAATGGAGTCAACAAGAAGCATCTCACTCTCAGATAGGTGGACATTTTGGAGTAAATTCTAGTTGAGTTACAGCATTTCAAGCTGTCCACTGGCATCAGACTTCAAGGAAAGAATGGCTTCAGAGTTTTCTATTGGCATGATACCTCATGAGGTATTCAACTTCTGCGAGTTTTGTTTCCGATGCTTTTCAGGCTGGCTTCTTTGAAATAACTACAGTGAAGGAAGCAGCATTATAGGATGGAGCCCATAAGCACTAGGGCACAACCATTTTGAGATTTCCTCACAATTCAAAAGAGGAGTAGCCTACATATGAATGGAGTCGCTTCAGAGGACAGGTGTTCAACACATGAAAGTCCACGCTAGTTCTTGATAAAAAGCTTCAGCAATTTGAATGAAGAGCTTTGACATAGTGACTTCGCCGACTAGGCCACTTGGAATTCTAAAACTCTCTCTTTCACAGCTTCACAGCTGCTATGTAAGATTCCTTTGAAAATTTTGATTCTAGCTAGGCGGTTCCCAGCCGTAGTTTCACACTAAGATTTTATAGCTCCTTCCACAATCTAGCAGTGCAAAAGGAAACAGAGGAGTCACCAGATTTTTGAGGCCAAGGCGAAACCGCATCATCACCATCAATGTTAACATTTGTTATTCCCTGATGCCATGGACAGCATGAAACAGGATAACCTAATGGTTTTTGGCTCTTAGCCCTCTTTTGTACCGGACTATATGAGTGGTATTCACTATGTATTCTTAAACTATTCCATAATTAACTAATGCCAGTAAATGCAAAAAGAAAAATGCAAAAATGTCTAAAACTTATCCATATCTACACCAACCTGTCCCCGTGCGTAGTATCCAAGTTCAGTTCCATCAGGTAAAACATCATCTTCAAAAACCAGTCTATGCTGCCGGAGATCTCTGCACACGATGAATGTCCAAAACAGAAGGGTTTACTCAGTGGATAAAACATGAGATTCTCATATTTGCTTCCAGTCAAACTAAGCCACCTAATCAGCAACTGATAATCCTAAGGTGCAATAAGCACAACATTCAACAGCCACAGACAGGATATTGGCCATTCACAGTAACCTGCTATGAAAGGAATACATGTGCAACTGGTTGTATATAATGATTTTAATAGCATAGCTTTGAAGTGCCATTGGTAAATAATGCCATGGAATAGAAGTGCTATTACGTTCGTATCACTGTGTCCCGCTGCATTTGCACAAAAAGTCCATAGATTATCCTTTTGACAAAACAATAAATTGTTGCCTCCAATTTAAACAACAAAGATGTGCATCACCAACGTGTTCAATGCTTTCAATATGGGGAAAACAAGTTGGTCCATAATGCAGTTCCACAACTGCACGAGCTAAAATAATTACGTTTCACAATGGTTACCACCACCTAACCTCCCCCCCCCCAAAAAAAAAATGAAAAAGAAATATGTACTACAGGAAAAAATCAACAATAAAGAACAGGAAAACAGACTTCTTGGTAATTCTCCCAATGATCCTTTTCTCAGAAGAGCTCTGAACTGAAGGACTCTTAGAGGCCTTGGGTGCCATAACTTCCTTTCTCAACCTGAACAACCAAGACAAAAAGGTCATATCAAAAAAGTGCAAATATGTGCCACAAGAGGGAGGCAAAGGACTCAGAGGCCAGGGACACTGAGCTATTCATCACATGGTCAATTGGTCATGTGCCCCCCCCCCCCCCCGAAAAAAAAAAATTACCCCAAAAAAAATAAGATGGATACTTAAAAATACCTCTTTCTTGTTTTACCATGGCCATTTGCCGTCAAGGTTTTGCCCACCCGAGCAGATCCACAAAGCTTTGGAGATAATGCCGTACCAGTTAGCCTAGATTAACAAAATGAAATTAGAGCAATAATAACATGGACTGCAGCATACAACAGTCAAGGAGGACATAAGGAGACGACAAACCACTATTTAACTTCTCGTAATCCAACCTACTTAAAAATACTGTCCCAATGGTAAATGAAATCTACGGATAAAAATCCAGATCTTAACAGATAATCTAATAAAACTAACAAAACCAAACAAAATCTAATAAAACTAACAAAACCAAACAAATTCCCAGCAAAATCATCATTGCAGCCATAATTACAATGAGCATTTGAAACTAAACCCAGAAGAAAAAAGAGAACGTAAGATCTATACTTGTTCCGAGATTTTTGGTAAGTCCTTGTTTTTGAAGATTTCCGCACTGAAGGGAGGTCATGGGTGTTCAGCACCATTGGCACTTGTGGGCTGAAGTGTAGAAAGAAAAAAAAGATATTAGACACAATTTCAACAGATCTAGATACATCACCAGTCAGAAAACTGGATTCAGAAATAAGGAAATTCCGGCTACTGGAGGACCAGGATTGATGGCTACAGGTAAAATGTGACTTATTCACAAAATGAGAGTACAGAAATTCAGACACCGAATTTCCTAACGATTACCTAATCATAGCGCAAATCAAGTCTATCGGAAAACACGTTTGACAGGGAGATGCAGATCCCAGCAGATATCACCAAAGGCATGAGCTATTAAAAAGTCCATGTTATGGAAACAACTTATATAAGGGAATAAAAAGGGGGTCATACATGAATCTTAACAAAACCACATAATTGTCATATCTAAGTATTAAAAGATTGCCCAACACTAAATATCAAAAAAGCCCAGAGAAGATGAGTAAGAGGTCCAAGTACATCATGAACTGTGCTTGCTTGGCTAACCCAAAAATTTGGCCCAGAATCTCACATTCTTGAGGAGATCTCTTTCAAAAGTCGAATATTCTGGAACTCCATTGCTTTATAACTTTCTGATTCTCCTGTCTCCCCCTCCCCAACTTAAAGTATCTGAGCTCATAAAGACCTTCTCTTCAGCAACCAGTTGTCTGATAAAGCTCTCTTATGATGTTTGGTGAAGACAAAATAATCATGGCACAGCAACACAAAAACCCCTTGAAATTCAACAAAACTAGGAAGAAAGCACCTGCTTTCGGCTAGTTGCAATTTTTCAAAAATGTTTTCTAAAATTTCAACTACTGCTGCTTGGTATTAGTATTTTTTGCCTATATCTCCTGCCTTGTTTCAAAATTTTTACTCGGTACAAAAAGTTTTTGAAAAGGTTTTTCATGGTATTTTTGGAATCTGTCTTTCTACTTACAAAAATGACAAGTGTAAAGTTGCTTACATATGGATCTCTTCAAACCCCGCCAAAGCATAATCCACACTAGGAGTTACTATTGTTGTTGTCAGTCGCAATTTTCCCACAAAAAACCAAAAAAAGCGCTTCAACCCTTGCATGTCAACCTTGGTGACGTTTGAAGCAACTTTTCCAGATAGGAAAAGCTCTGAGCTACTTATTTTTAAAAGCAATAATAGCTTAGTCATGACCTCCAATCCTTGCTAATTCAATTTGCATCCCTGTGGCCCTAAGTTGAAAAGTTGACATGCCTCCAAAAATGATGTGTTTTGATTAAGAACCCATTGCATCTATTTCCGAAAATCATATCTACCAACTTCCCCAAAAAAAAATTAAAAAAATCATGTCTACTTTCAACACAAATAAAGAAGCTTTGGCCAATTCTACAATTAAAGGATAAGGTCACTACATATGGACAACATCGCCCCCCCCCCCCCCAAAAAAAAAAAAAGCCTGAGCAGGACACTAGGGGAATGAATTTGGATTGGATAATTCAAGGAGTCAACTAAATATTTCTTCTTGTAATTGTAGGCCACGATCGACCACATTATGCTGGTACTTTAGATGCCAATATATAAGTCAAAATTCCTACAACGACACTATCCACCCCTTCCACATCAAGAACAAATGACATTCCCAATTAAACTGGCCTGCCCACATCTATTTTTGATTTAGCAAAAAAGGGGGCAGCATTCCCAAAAATTTAGGTCTGATCTGAGGTTCAACATGGCAATCAATGGTCACCTCTATCTTTGATTCAACTAAACTATCCAAACATCAAAACTCATGGAAGGCTCTGAGAACGAGCATTTGACAAGATAGTTTGACTGAATTGAAGAGTCCAAGCAAGAAAGGATATCAACCTCCTCATTTCTAGGATAATCATAATAACTAGCAGAACCCATAAGAATTTCAGAGCATGATCCGTACATTTTTCCGAAGTTTTTGGTAGTCATTGGTTCAGAAGACTTTCCAAGCCTTGGACTGCTTCGTAAATCTGGTGCAAGACACGTTTTCGATGACCTGAATTCACCAAAGATACAATTGACATTGTTTCCGTACCAGGAAATGAAGGCAAAAAGGACAAAAGTGCTGAATGGAAGGAGGGGAAGATACAGAACCAGGAACCATAAGGAATTTCAATTAAGTTTCCTAACTCCTGTTAGAAAGCACATCACATGCTGAAGCAACCTATGAAATCTCAAAGGAAGAAATCGATGTGAAAAATCTGAAAAGAACCATAGCATATTGTAACAAACGAGACCATACTTTTTGGCAGTTTTCCTGGTAGCCTTTGCGTCAAAAGACTTTCCGAACCTTGGACTGCTCCGTAGCCTTGGCATAACAAATACTTTCAGCGACCTGAATCCATTAAAGATTAATAGGACTTCATTTTCGTAAGATAAAGGCAAAGTAGAGTCCTTGCTTCAGAAGACTTGTCGAACCTTGGACTGCTCTGTAACTTTGACATAAAAGATGCTTCAGATGGCCTGAGTTCCCCGAAAATAAAATTGAATATTTTGTTAGAAAATAACAGCAAACAGGAGCCATATATGAAATAAAAATAGTGCAAAGGCAGAAGTCGCAAGAAATACCAACTTTTCAATCAATTTTTCCAGACTCCTGCCAGGAAGCACACTACATGATGAAGCAGCTTGTGCAGGTGTCGATGAATGAAGAGACTTAGAAGATCTGAAAAGACTGCAACCTGTTATAATGGAGCAGACCCATGGAGCAAGATGCATTTATGCTTTCAAATCAAGGGATATGTTCTTTAACTTGACACCAAACCGTTCTACCTGCATATGGCCTAGTTCAAAAATACAACTACAATAGACTACAATACAATCCAAACAATAAAGAGAGAAGGGAAGAGAGAGAAATAATATTGACAAGGGAAACAACAGAGAACACAGCAGCAGGGGAAATTTTCCTGCTAAGAATAACTGAAAAAATATGTGAAAATATCAAGAATCTCCCACAAAATAGTTAAGACAGTTCAAACATAGTGATGATAAATCCATGCAGCCATTTCCAGGCAGCATTTAAGCCATAATAACAGGCAGCAACAAATCAAATAGACATAAACCTAGAGTGGGATACTAATTGTACTATTTTTCTCTGTGCTTGTTAAGGGAAAAAATCGAGTAGAATAAACATGCATCCTACAGAGTGCCATTTGCATCCCAAAGACTATCAACAAAATCAGCAATATCAAATGAAGAAGGAAAAGTATCCTCTGCTTCACAGAGATACGAAGTCCAACCAATTATGCATAATATTCACGAAGTTTCTTCACCATCAGAAGCTCTTCCTTTCCTCCATTGAACTAACCCCTCCCCCATTTTTTTTTTCAAAAAAAAAAGTATGAGGAATAAACCTACAGCCTCTTTATTTTCACTTTCCAACCTAAAAGACCCCTCCAAAGATATCACTAGTTATCCAACAAACATGGCAACCCCCCAAAGCCCAAACAAGTAAAACAAAGTAGCAAAGAGCTCTGGCGAAGGGGAAATACAAAGTAAGCAGCAACGGACAACAAACTCACTTTCCATATAAAGCAACTAACAATCAAGATTTTCTCCCCACTTGTTTCGATTATCACACATCAAAATTTTCCATTGAGTTGCCTCACAAACCAAAGATCGTCTCAAAAAAGGAAAGACTTCTAGATAAGCATCCAGGGAATTCACTATTTGAGATTGAGATTGATCTTCGGAAGAAAGAGAGTTCAAAAGTTTTGTAAAAGTAAGATTTGACCTCACGCTTCTCCTAGCCATGAATGCTTCATACATCCAAGTAGGCATTGTGCACAAAAGAACACTGTCAACCACTAGAAGTCACCTCATAATAATAGGAAACAGGTGCATCTTAGTCCCTGCTAAAGAATAAAGAGCTGGGTAGAGGTCCATAAAAATCCCACCACAAAAATGGACTAAGCCATCTCTAGCCTCACAAGAAGTATCGTCATAGAAAGATTCCCACCTTTTGGTGATATATCTTGAAGGACACACCATATGTACAATTGGCCTGCTAGGGATCCAGTCAAGCTCTTCCAACCCTTATTTGACTTTCTCCAAAGTCGTCTTTTTCATACATTAACATGCATAGTCACTTACCGCTAAGAGCCTTGGTAAATAATAAGTTGGATCTTTAACCCACAACCCACCGGAATCAACTGCTTATTCAGTATATTTCACTCATCTTTTCTTGCTATTATCTCACATTTGTTCAATCATATACTTTCTTCTTACAAGTTTGACTTTTGGCTATTCATTGCATCCTTCAACATTCCATTTTTGTAGCACGAAGCATCAAAAGATATGAGATTAAGGGCCACTACCACATAATAGACCTCGACCCTCTTACTAATAAAGCCCCCCCCCCAAAAAAAAAAAAACAAAAACACACACACAGAGCACAATATTTATCCATAGCAAGCGCTCCCAAAAGACAATTAGGTATAAGGGCACTTATCAACTATCTGAATTTATTACATACCCTGACGAGTCCTACCTATGCAAGGTCTAAGGGGCCTAATATGACAACCTTACCTCTTAATTACACAATTGCAGCAAGGCCGAATCCATAAGACACTAGATCTAAAACCTGCTTAATACCCACTACTTCGTATAAAGGAAGCAAAGAACAGTTTCAGAAGGTATTTGGCTTCAGATCACTAGCACACCTGAAGAAATTTCCCAAAATAGACTGTTTTTTGGATGTCCAAAAACTCAACATGACATTATAGTCTACAACCTACATGTCATACCATAGTTGCAAACTTATACACCCAATACTATGTTCCTTCTCCCTTTTTGGTTTAACATATTCCTTCCCAAAACCCCAAATCTCGTTCATGACCATTAAATAATAGTTGATAAAGCGGTAATGAGATAAGAAAAGTAACCTAGCATCCTAGAATAGCTAGCCTAGTATATTCCTATTCAAACTATTACTAATATCTTGAAATTTTAGTAGCTCAAAAAATACCCCAAATTACAAGTGAAGATAGAATTATTAATACCAAAATACAACTATCTCATAAATCTCATTCTTCATACCATAAATCACTAATTTCCTCTTCTTGCTAACCAAATCATTCTTTTCCAAAGGTTTTCACAAAGATAAATTTTAGGAGCTTGAAAGAAATGATCATGCATAGCTACTGTCATGCACAGGAAGATTGAGAGGACTTGAGAAATTGTAGATTCGAAAATATCTGCTAAAACAAAACCATTCAAGAGTCCTTTGAGTTCATCTTTTCTTGGTATAGTCGTTGCAAAGCTGGGGCTCTTCTGGAACATTGGCAACTACGTCTTTTTATGCCCCATACTTCATTAGTAGAGGCGTTGAGCTCTAGTTGTTTCTTACAAACTTCTTCCCGTGAAATTGATATGAGAAGAGACCAATGGGTATTGTTCAACTACTTCCGTTTAAGCCCTATAATAAAGGCTCCACCGGTCGCTCCTCCCTCATCCAAGCATTTTTAATCTCTACAACACTTATGACCTTTCCTCCAACAATTTATCAATTTTTTTCCAAAGAGCACTAATATATGTTTCTCGTTGCTAAGACACTTATTGGTTTGAATCTTGGTATCTTGGTTTACAAGATAAACTTTTATAAAAGAATCAAAACAAACAGTAAGTGGTTGCAGGCTTTGTGTTATCTTCCTTTGTGACCAAATATGGTGGATGGACAATCTATAAATAATATTCATAAATGAAAGAAGCATATTATCCCACAAAAACATCATTAAGGAAAGTGCATAGATTCAAAATGTGGTCATTCCACGACAAAACAGCCACATTAGAAAGGCTTTAAGTTGAGTGACTCGTGCTTTCATCTCGCGACTATCACAATACCATTAGCGCAATTTTGATGTACCACGACTGAAGCATTTTCAATCCTTTCAAGTGATTGAAAATCATAGTCCAATGCTAAAGAAGAGCCTTAGTGGCCGCAAAATCCGCTCCGACCCCAAACTGATGGGAAAACCTTCAGTAAACGTAACACAATTTTCATAAATGGGTCTTCAATCTATTTTTGACAACAATTGCTTGCGACAATGGTTCGAAAGCCTTCATCATATTTTAAGCTTACAACCATCCTCATCACATTTTAAGCTCAAGAACTTCCACCAAGCTTCATTCCTTTTTAATAGATCTCCATAAACAATTGCTTAAAGACTCTAAAGGGTAGCTGGCTTTTGAAATGAACAATCAACAATGCTCTACCTTGCGAGATAAGTTTGAAACCACTACCAGAACGACCTTGGAATAGGATCCCCAAACAAATGACACATGGCCACTGTCGTCAACAGCAATGCGGCAAGCAGGGAGGGTAATGGCCCAAACATTAAATATTCAGTTACCATATGATTGGGATACACGAGATTCAACTGGGTTGGCAACGCGCATGTCTAAATACAAAGACAGCATACAGCAAACACAAGTTCTTTGACGAGACATACTCTTGGTGACTTTTTTTATCTTTACAGTGACTGATAAGATAAGTTATTTCAAGTGACTATTAAATTTGATATGTGACTAACAAATCCTTCATAGTAAGTTCTAATCCCAAGAAACTCACCTAGACAAAAAAAAATTAAAAATCAGCATAAAACGTCCATCTCATCTACTCATCATACATCTAGTATGAGATGGTCTCACTAAAGACTATCAAATGCTAAATTAGACATCCAATGAAACGAGAACCACAATGAATGCTCCTCATCAATTTTTTTAAAAAAGAGCAAACGGGCTCAAAACTAGAATAACAAGCCAGTCCATTTCATGACTTTCCAAATCCAACATGCCATTACCAAAATAAGTGAGATAATCTCAGAACGTAGATTTGATATGAACATAAGAAACAAAACAATCACCAAATCACTAAAACCATCTTGCTTAACAGCCCCCCCCCCCCCACAAAAAAGCCAGCAGCAGGGACAGTGTTAAAGATTCATGCTGCTTCTTCCAACAATGAATCCGCCCAAGAACCATACTTGAGGGCTAATCTATAAGTGCAGACAAAAGAAGCTTGAATTTCTTCTAAAGTGTATGCACATAGCCTAAGGCATGCAATATTCCTATTTCCAACAAAAAACTAGATTAACAGAAACTATGCTAGCCCCAAAAACCTAACCCTTGCAAGAGGTTCTAGGAGCAATAATGTAATGTATGAGCATTGTCAGCCTCGAAATAAAGCACAAAATCTCATCAATGAAAACAGACATAAGAGAGCTGCAAAGCATAAAACCAGACCTACACGTTTTACGATATGAGAATACTGGGCCAATAGGGGATAAATTCGACATGACACAAGAACTGCAAACTGCCTCTGAAGTTTCTGCATCCATGGTGGAAAACGGCTCTATAATAAAACAAAGTCCATGGTCAAAGGCCAAAGCACCACTGGATAACCAAAAATGCAACTTTGAAATTGGATAACACTCAGGGAGATATTAGTAAGGAAGGGAGATACTTACCTTTGCAATTCTGACAAACCACCAATTTTCTCTCAGGCAATGGACCAATGGCATTTTGCACTGTAGCTTCTAGGGTACTCAGACGAGTACTTTTGCATTCTTTCAATATCTGAATGAAACTCCTCCCATTCTCAAGGCATATGTATTGTGCTGCCCTTTTGTACGAATTACAAGCATGAATCTCAAAAAGAGAAGGAGGGATAACCTAAGAGGTGGAAGCTGATACAAGTCAGTGACCTATAAATACACAACCAGAGCAAAATCTTCTCAAAGTGGAAAGTGAAAACTTATCTGCAGTAACTGTCAATACTTACTTTGCGTCCTTGGCATAAACCACAAGAACACAGTATGCCAAGACCTCGAATTCTCCCACGAAGCCCAGCGCCCTATAAAAAAATGGTACAGAGAAAAAAGGCACCTGAATCTATGAGCAAAGAATTTCAACTACAAATAGAGAGACCTATTTAACAGAGAAGGAAGAGAGGCAGCTTCCTTCCCATTAACATAAGATAAAATGAGTTAGGCATTGAATGCCCATCCTCTATGCGAGTTGAGGTTAGTGCAATAAAAAGATACCTTGCCACCATTATAATAAACTGGACATCCCTCCAGCAACGCCGTCTCAAAAAGCTCTTTAACAGTTGTTGGGATGTTCGCCAAGGCAACTTGTTTCGACATTTTCATCTCCAGTTTCCTCTTCGGGGTGGCAGACATCGATTCTTCAAAATCTTTTTCCATAACAGCCTCTGCATTCACGTCATTCATGACAGATTCTGTATTTTTTTTATCTGGGGTGACAGAATCACTGGCTTCCTCAATCAAGCTGGACCCTGTGCCTTCCACTTTAGGCTTCAAAGCTAAGGAAGTATACCTTCTTGAATGTTGTTCCAGAGACGAATTCTTGAACTCCCCATTATTTTCAGTCATTTGGGTGTGTGACGAAATCCTTGGTTCGTCAACTTCTGCATTATGTTCCACCATGGCTCCATAAACATCACCTCCATCTGGCACCATAGACTCAGTAGCCGATGTCAAGTTATCCCCTTTAGATTTCAAAGCTGACCGAGTGAACCGCCTTGGATATCCCTCAACAGATGAGTTCTTCAGTTCCTCATTAACCACATTCGAGGGACACACAGATAAAGTTTCACTCGCAACTTCACCCTTATCGACCTTAGGCATCAAGTGCTGCTCTTTGACTGATGAATTACTCAACCCTCGATCTTCAATCTGTACGTTATTTATCAACCCATTATCTTCAGCAGACAAATTAATCGCAACGCCATTATCCTCCATTGAAAAACCCAACTCTTTATTCTCCTCTGCCGGTAACTCCTTTGCCTGTCCTTCGTTGATGCCCTCCTCTACCATTTCTACCGATGAAGCCTCACCAACATTTTGCATCCCGTCATCACAAGCCGTCTCTCTCTTCTCGCCCTCAGCTGGAGTGTTATCCGCCTCACGAAGCAAATCTTGGGCCACAGATGAGTTTCTAACTCCACGATCCTTCAAGTCATCGACGACCCCATTTGACCTGTTGCTTGTGACATCAACTTCCTCAACTTGAACCGATCTTCTAGTTCGCTTATAGACCAACCTCTCAGAAACCCTATCAGAATCAACTCCAGTACGCTGCTTACTAGACCGAGTTTTTCCACTGGTTGACTCCAACACAGGAGAGCCAATTTCCAATGCCGCTAACTCACGCTTCATTCTTCACTTGCAAAATGAAAAGCCAACAAATTACTGCATCACTAACCAACGATTTCTCTTAATCACTTGTTTCAGTCAGGTTAAAAAGAACCAATTGGTCGGCCAACGGAAGGAAGAATTACGAAGCAAGAGCAAGCAGAAGCGCAGAGATTTTTGTTGAAGAACGAAAAAAAAAAAAAAAAAAAAAACCCTAATGGTCAGGGTGTCTTGCCGAACGCTTGTATATTCCAAAGATGAAGTTCGGAGGTTGTGTTGGAGGTGGTGTTGATTTGATATCGGAAGATAGAGTGAGATACGAGAAATTTGGGAGAAGGAGATGATGGAGTTTGATTGGATAGTTCCTGAACGGGAGCGAGGAGGGAGGGGGGAGGGCAGCAGCAGGATTGAGGAATTGAAATAGGCAGAGGCACCCGTTTTTAGATTTGCTGATTTTCAGCGTTTGCCCATCTTCGAAATACCCATTCCCACATCTATTTTGACTTCGGTCACTCCAAAGTTACGATGGTACGACACAAAGGACACGGGAAAATTTTCGCGAAAATTTTGGTCAAACTCGTGTATTGTTGCTTGGGTATAGACTAAGAGCATATGCAGTAATCACTCTTATAATTGAATGGAAACTATTCTCTATATTATTTTGTGATTTAATTTTTTGGATTTCAATTTCTCACATTTAAAATATAAGGATTATAGGATTTTAAATAATATACTTATCATGATTTATTTTATAATAGACAATTTTTTGGACTAAAAAAAAGAAAACCACAAAATTAAAGTCAAAAAAGGAAGCAAGTAAATTTGGATCAACTGCATACTTTGTGCCATGATCCAGATCATGAGCCTTAGTTGATGGATGGTGTGCGGCATCTCTTGCAAGCTGATTGAGGCACACATGATAGATCGTTGATCGACCGTTGTGTGTGCTCTAATATGGCAACTAGAAAGTGACGTCAACTAAAAAATATATTGGATTTAAATAATCTAAACTTTGAGGGTTAGGTCATTCATAATCCAAATTTACAAAAAATCATTCAACATTCCAAACTTTGTCCCGATTTAATTTAAATATTTCACCACCTACTTTGTGTGGTGGTGATGTTAGTCCACATGTTTAGTTGACTAAATAAATAAACAATCTTTTCTCTTCTCCCTTGTCGGAAAAAAAAAAATTCTATTTTGTAATATAAATAAAATCAAACTATTTCCAACTAAATTAGAGAAATAAGTTCCTTTAAAAAAATTATGTGTATATAAATCTTGTCTTACTACATTAAAATAGAGCAAGTATTTTTACCATTAAGGACATTTGCGTTGATTGCAAGGGTTGTTTGGTCATTTTAGCCAACCACTTTGTCTCTCATTTCAAACAAAAATAGGGACATCTTAGTAAGTTTGCATACATATAAGACCTTTTACAGCATGAGTTACTATTGTGCGCAACAAAAAACTGAGGGCATGTCCATTCTTTTGCCTTTTAGGTAATATTTTTAGGGGCACATATTGGAATTTCAAATAACCTATCTTCCTCCCCATTTTTATCTATGACTAGTATCGTTGCATTTCCCAATTTTCTGTCCATTTCTTCTTCACAAAGGATCCTTTGAAGGGGGGAAACGAAGCTTCGTTCTGCTTGGAAGCTTCATTATTCAACATATCCATTTTTTGAAACTTCATGCTATCTCCCCCCTGCCCCCCAGGCTTCCTTAATCTATTTGCAACAAATCTACATTTGGGCATTGGTTTTCTCCTCAAGTTCATGCAAATCAAGTCGGTTTCTCTTATATGCTCTATTAATAGGTTGTAAAAGAATTATATCTATGTACACCTGGTCCATGAGTGACATTGTGTACTGAGATTGGTTTGTAAATTCTTTGAGCACATGTAAGCGTAACACTTGAGTTCTTGTATTACCTATTGTGTAGTCACTCTGAACAGCAGTGTGAGCCAACTATTTGATTAGACACTCATCTTTCAGTTGTTAGAGTTGTAAGGTTTCAGGATGTAAACCCCGTCTGCTCTGAGTGTGTAACCTGTTTCAGCTGTAAATTCATTTATTTAAGTTTTACTTAAGTTAACAATTTGCCTACTCCAGACGTGTGAACGTAGAATTGTGGTCTCCAGCATGCAGCTGTCGAGTTTGTTTAGAATTGTCTTTGTCTTTTATGTTTTGATTACCACTGGTGCAAATAGAAGACTATGAGCCTTAGGTCATGGTCAATTTTAGACGGAACTCTATTCATTTTGTTTCAAAATTCAAGAAACCACTAAAAGTAATAGCCCAAGATATGGGTGTTCATGGTTTGGCTAATCAAATCAAAATGAATTTCGATTCAAGTAACCAAAATTTTTAGTCGGCCATACCTTGAACCAAAACCAAATCGAAAATTTCGAGTACCTGAATTTCGGGTATCCGAAATTATCGGTTCAGATTTTTGGATACCCAATACCCCAAAATCTCTATCAACTTTTTTTTTTGCTACATAAACTTGTTGTATCATACCTAATATTATGCACAGTATACCTGATGTTATCCATTCCCATGAATTCCAAAATCACATTACAAGTTCACAATAAAGAGAAGATCAATGCAAATGAGAACAAAATCAAATTGAACTTTCAAAATTTTGGTAGCAAAAGAGAAAAAAATAAAGTTTGAAGCAAATAAGTAAAAGTGAGACGTATTTGCAATGTTTGTTACACACAACTCAACAATTACGATAACCAACAATCACTCAATAGAGTCATTCATGCCAAGCGTACCAAACAAAATCCAATTTTTTTTAAAAAAAGACTTTTCAAGTACCCGAATTCCCAAAATTTTCGAACCGTACCTAAACTGATAACCCAAAAATAGTATCAGTTCGAGTACCCAAATCAAAATGTTTAAAAAAATCAATTCAATTGCCCGAAAATTTGGGTTAGGTCGTGGATTTTCAGTTTGGGTAATTGATTTTGGATAGTTTAAAGACCCTTAACCCAGGGGGGGTGTTTTACAATATATATATATGTATGTATGTATGTATGCATACATATGTATGTATGTATGTCTACATATGTATGTATGTATATATATATATATATATATATATATATATATATATATATATATATATATACACACATACATACATACATATACATATATATATATATATATACACACACACACACACACACACATATATGTAAACACACACATGCACACACACACACACACACATGTATATATACCTACGTGTGTGTGTGTGTGTGTATATATATAGATTTGTGTGTATATGTGTGTGTGTGTGTGTGTGTGTGTGTGTGTGTGTGTGTGTGTGTGTTTATATATGTATGTATATAGATATAGAGCATATCTGGTGAGAACAAGACCTTATCATAAGAGATGAGAGCAACAAATTTGAGCCGTTATTTTTTAATCTAACCACGCACAATATGCCATGTCATCAGCCTGCCCACCCGACCCCCCCAATTTTCTCATTTTGCTCTGCTCGACTGCCACATGAATCCATTGCCGACAGCAGTTCGACGACAACAACTGCGGCGCCAGAGGCCAGAGAACCCTCGTACGGAGTTTCACAAGCACTGTTGGCGCTCCCACTTAGCAATTTTTGCCGGAGTTTACCATTAATTTTAATGGAGTTTGCTGAATTTTGCAGTCGATTTTAATGGAGTTTCCACCGGTAAAACCACCTAAATTGAATGAAGACCCTAGGGAAAGAGCAAGAAATTCGGGGTAGGGTGAAATCCCACCGAGGGAAAGGTTGTGTTCTTTCCAAAAAGCGTGAATTTTTTAGTGAGTGAAATCTGACGAATGTTTGGCTCGAACGCAGAGAAGGAAGGAAGCGATGATCGATCGGCTTGTTGTTGGAGAGAGTGCACCGTGAAAAGGGCTCGCTGCCGAGCTAGGATGGGTTGTCCTCAGAGAGAGGCAGCCATCATTGCTGGGCAATTACAAGAATTGGAAGGGGCGTGGCGAGGCTAAGGGGGGTAAGGGGCAGTTTTTATTTAATTTCACTCAATCTTGACAATTAGATTAAGTAATGAGGTCGAGATTAATGTTCTCATCGCTCATCCTAACCTCTTGTTCTCATTTGATATGTTCTTCCTCACGCGCTTTCTCTCTCTCTATCTCTCTCTTTCTCTCTCATTGTGTGTGTAAATATGTAGGAACAAACACCAAAAAAAGAAAAACACATATACATAAAAATAAAATTGGGTTTGAACCATGTAGTCTTGACATGCAGCTGTACTGGTAGTGCTCATGCATACATGGAATAAGTAAGTTAATTAGCAAGGTGAAAATTAGGATCTATCAAAGGTTGTTCATTTATGCTTACTCTTAAAAGAGGAAAACATCATAGTTAGTCACCTTCAATCGATGAGTAATTAGACTCATTAATTCACCAAATCTACTTCATCTATTCCACTTTACCGATTTGTTATGAGAAAATTCATGGTCTTAAAAGAATGCAAAGGAGGACGAGACCATCTTTGAATTAAAATGGAAAATTTTTTGTTAAAAACAGGGATTGATTATAAAACACGAGCAAAATGCATCTTTATGGCTTACCTAATTCATCATACATAAATGATCTCATGTGAGGACATCGATGTTTACAACAAAAATAGAATTAGTAAATCACCCTTTCACATAAATACTTATGGGTTAGATTTAGGCATTTAGCTACTTAACTTTTAGCAAATATCTTGCCAGGATACTTATTGCTCAAATTAATCACCAAGTAACTTAAAAATTAGGCTTCCCCTCCCCCTTTCTTGATTGATGGTCAATATTCATCTATTTCAACACATTAACCAAATATAGCCATTAATAATATCATTGTTACATTCTCTCATTATTCTACTTTGATTAGTTAGATAAAAAAACAATCCATAATATTCTATAGTACATTTAGTCACATGTTAGTTTTCATAGACATATGTTATGAGCTATTTAATTACATTGTATTATAATTATTGTATTTTAGTTTTTGGAAACAAGTTCCTCTTAAAAAAGAACTTTAACAAAAATTATATAATGAAGTGCGAGAACTTTGAATAGTTTGGAAGTACAGAGTTATTAATTTTCCTTTATTTCTTAGGTAGTTGTGTTTCTTACTTTCCTTAGAAAAATTCACGCATTTTTAATTATTGAAGGCAAGAAAGGAAGGGGAGTAGAATAGCTCACTATTTAATACCTTTTCAAGATACCATATATAACATGAAGATAACGGGTGTTGTGTATTGAACCTGGCCTCTAAGGACTTTGATTTGAGTTCAGAGTTATTTTCCCCCCCCCCCCCCCCAAAAAAGACCCAACCCTTGAACGATATATCTCTGGATTACTAAATGGAAAACCCAATCTGTGTATAAATTTTTTTTAATTATCTATCCTTCCCCTATATTATTAAGACACATTTTAGTTAAGACTTGTATATTTGAGGAACACAAAGATTCTTGATATAATTAACAAAGTAAGATATCAAAGTAAGAGATTTAACCGCGACCCCTGCATAACACACATTTAAGTACTAATTATACAAATACCTTTATTCATTGAGATTAATGCTCAAATCAACTAACAATTTAGAAATGATGCGGATCAATCCCAAGTGATGATCATGACCAAGGAGATCCAAGAGACAGGCCAAGAGTTGGAATCGAGCCAAGCCATCCTAAACAGTTTGCACCCAGGGGTCATCCTGCGTTTGTCCCATCTTTCTTACCATGGTTGCCTAACCTTTAGATGACTCAGCTCTAATTTATGGTGCTTAGTTTAAAGGTTAGGATGTTAGCTTTCTAATAAATCAAGTTTGAGGCCAATTGAAAATCATTTTCCCACTCACATCACCTCTCAAAGTCAAGCTATCTACCCTGCCTATGTGGGTCAGTTTCAACTTGGTTTGGTGGATCTGGTTTCCCCATGTAACAACTCGACCTTAAATCATATTTATTTATTTAACTAAGACATGTTATTAGTTTGCTAGCATTCATTTATAATATCTAATCATTCTGAATGGGAAAAATTCATTTGGGTCCCACTTTGCAATTTAGGTTTTAGTTATTGTAAAATTTCGGATGAATCGATAGTAGGCCCTGATAAATATGGTTTAAAAGATTAAATTATTTTTCATAACATAACAAATATTTAATTTTGAGCTATGCAAAAACTTTATCCCAACAGAGGGTTTTATTTTCAAGCCCAATTCATTTGGGCCCAACTTGAGGTCCAACAAGTTAATGCACTTGATTAGCTAATTATCATTCTTTATGCCAAATTATAATCAGCAAAAAGCTACTTTTTGGTGCTTAAATATCAGCCAAGTTATTGAGATAAGTTAAAAAAAAAAATTCAAGCAAGTCTAGCCACACACTTTTCTCCTTCCTCCTATCCTCCCCCTGGTTACTGCTGCTGCTAATGTGGCTGAATTCTGGTGGTTGCCGCCGCCTTCTGCCACCAGCTAGGGCCACCCCTAGCCCCCACCCCCAACACCACCAACCCCCACCTCTCAACTTCTACCACCACCAAACACCACCTCCATCTTCTTATATTTATGCTTAACTCTATCTTGATTCATTTTTTGGATTTTTGTGATTATTTTAGTTATGACTTATATTCTCATGATCAAAATAAATGCTAGCTTGTAAATTTTATTATTTTTAGAGGTGTTGGATATTGTGGAATTGAGCTTGAACTTGATCAAGTGGGTTTGAATCAAAAAGGTGTGAGCTTGTGTTGTTTATTTGATTGTTTTGATTGTTGATATGAAAGAAAATGAATCTAAGGTTATGGGTGATCATGTTAAGTCTTTTCTTTGGTGATTTTGGAAGAGTTTGGATGTAAATTTCAATTGAGCATGACTTAGGACTTTATGACCATGCATGATTTAATTTAAATTTTGAATCAAGTTTGTTATTTGGATTGAATTAGGTGAAATTTGGAGCGTAGATATGTTATTGACTTAAAAGAATGATGTTATGTAAGTATTGCTAAAATTAGTGGCTCATGGAAAACCCCATAGGTAGCCAAAAAAGGTTGTTTGATTTATTTATGCAAGTAAATGAGTTTATGGGAGCATTTTAAGTGATTATTTAGAGGGGAAAAAAAGTGTATAGGGCTAAAAACAGAACCAAAAATAGGGGCACTTTGGAAATAAACTGATATTTATTGGTGCATTAAAATTTTTGGTGGATAGGTAGGATAATGAGTTATCTTTCAAATGCCTCTTGAATTACTTTATTCTGAATTTTGTGAAAAAAGTTATGGGTGATTTACGAAAGTTGCGCATGATAAACTGGAGCTGTGCATAGTTTTGTTTAGGCTCAATTTTAGAAGCTGTGCTGTGGTAGTTGTGTTTTGCACTGTGAATGAAAATGTTGCCAGACTTCGTAAGCTTTTCATATTAGGGTTTTATGTCTCAATTTGATGTCAGGGGTGAAAGATACGAATTTTGTAAAGTGGACTTTGAAGCAATAATAAAATATTGCGAGACTGTGAACTACAATTTTGGGAGCTTTATTAAAAGTTCTTAAATAAGTATGGATATTGCAAAGGAAATATAGAGTTCAATGAGTTTAACAACTTTGATTGTAATTAAAAACTTAACTGGGTTGGAAAACTGAGTTAAATGAGCATGTAAATGAAATTGGAGAAGTTGGAAGAGTAATGACTCAAGAACAGTGCTGGTTGGACCAAGTCGATGTGATCAAAGAATTCCGAACCCAATTACACGTCTCTTGGCATTAAGACCTTGTTATTCATATCAAAAATATTAAAAATCCATATTCCATTTATAACCATTAAAGTCTTTCCATTATAACCTCAATTATTTTATTTTGATTTATTTTGCTCCAATTTGTTTTATCTCGAATTAAAGTACCTTAATTTATTTAGTTTTCAAATCATCTTACTGTAATCTATCTTATATTGAAATGTTGAGTTATGAATTCCATTTAATTAATCAATTTCTATAAAGGTTACAAATTTTGAAAGTGAGCATTGTTTACTAACTATATATACCTACCATTACATTTCTTAAGCAGAATCGGGGCCTAGTCTATCGTTCCTCATTGTACATAAATATTATTGAGTGAGATTGCATTTTAAACACCACATGCACATCAAGTGCCTGTATCTTTAGAAATCAGAATGTATTTATCAAAGTTACAATGTCTTGGTAAGTATATCAATGAATTAGTTTACTCAATGATTTATCACCTAATTAGTGACCCCGTTAGTTATCATTTATAAGGCATTCACTCTTCAATTACTCGCGCAGCCTCAGGCTAGGTTCCCTGATCGGCTTGGCAAGTGTACACCTATCTATAGGTCGTAACAGTTACAAAGGATTCACTACCCGATAATAACTGGCAATACAGTTTTAAATTAATCTCATTCACTATTTTAAAGTAAAATGAATTACAAAGTGGGCCCCAACTAATTTTTCAGTGATCATTTAACAATAAAGGAATGCACTTACTGAGTTTCGGCTCGCATTTCAAAATGTTTGTCATGTTTTGTTTTGGGCAAATGCTCAATGAATCACCTTATACTAGCAAACCAGCTGAAGAAAGTAAGTGAGTGAGCAAGGAAATATGGATGGATCGGTAATGACGTTGGTTCAAGAATATTTTGGGAATTGAATTTAAGATCTTTAGTTGACGAAGTTGTAAACTTTATGGAGAATTGCTCTATTATGATGTGTAAACCTTATGGTGGTTAGCAACTATTTGTATGTGATTTGATAATGTCTGAATGTGTATGATTGTGATCTATACTTACCTATATCATATCTAGTGCACATGCTTAAAGCCTTGTCCTTCTAGATGACGGTAACAACCCAATCATCGGGCTTATCAGTTTTAATTAAGGGTTTAATTAAAGAGTATACAATCAGTGATACATGCGCATTGGGGGCGTTACACTCCAGCCAGAACCCCACTTAGCAGCCTGCAGTTTTGAATTTTGGATCCCTTTCTGAGTTGACTTTGAGGCTGGCAAAAAAAATCAAGGTCGAATACAAGGGAATGGTGCCAAAAGGAGTAAACTTTCAAAAGGTGCTTTTCGAACTGCAGTCTGGACCACTCCACTTTATCGGGGTCTAAATTTCAAACGATTGAGCTTGCAATGGCCTAAAAGTAGTGATAGGAAAGAACACTTTCTAAGCTTTCCAATGAATCTTATTGGATCCATTTTGGGTAAATAGATTGGGAGATATAGCTGTTCAAAATTGGAGCTGCAGACTGAAAGCAATAGGCCACCTATCCCCATTACCTTTTGTACTTTCACTACTTTTTTGTTCCCTCTTTTTGCTTTATGGCCATTTGCTTAGCCTTTCCCCTTTGTAATTAGATTTTGAGGCTCTCCTATATATGAGAGGCCTTTAGGAATGCAATGACATGACTTGTGATATATGAAAGTTGAGTTGAGCATTGTTCTCTCTTACTTAAACTCCTGGTTGCTTTAGCTTGGGTTGGCTAGCTCAAGTGGTGTTCTACTAGGTTTCTTTTCTTGTTTTTTGGTGGTGATTTTGTATCCAAAAGATAGGGGAGCAATAGCCCATATCTTCCTTTAGGTGGCATCATTGGCTTATCCCAAAAGTGGAGTTGTTATTATCCTTGCTTGTTACGGTTTATACTTACTTGTGTTTATTTTGTATTTTGCTATTTGTATTCGATTTCTCCACTTCTTTCTTCTCTTCTCTTGGATATTCTAGGCTAGATACATCATCTTGGCATCAGAGCCTAGCTACCATCCTTAGCGGCCGAAGCTTCCAAACCCCAAACACAACTCTAAGCCAAAACACAAACGAAGTCCACAAAGAACCGATCTCAAAATGATCTAGTCAAAACTTAGAGGAGGTCATTGAGCGAGCCCTTAAGGAGAAGCCAAAATGAAGGCAAGAGTCAAGTATTTGCCATCGCAACTTGCTTCACTCATGAGGGAAAAAATAAAGAACTTGAGGGATTCTCTAAGTCATAGCGAACCTAGTGACCCGAATAAAAGTGACTCGAATTACAATCCTTTTGGTTCTCAAAGTGAGTTTAAGAGGGCGTACGAGATACCATGGAGGATGCCATATTGACTTTAAGGTAGACATCTTCGAGTTTGAAGATAAGCTAGATCTGAATGAATTCTTGGATTGTTTTCAAACCATAAAGAGGGTGTTCAATTACAAAGACATCCCAGATGAAAAGAAGGCCAAATTAGTAGGCCTTATGCTTAGAAAGTATGCTTCTAATTGGTGAGCTAATATGTTTAATAGGGCTAGGAAGGGAAGGGTAAAATCAAGTCATGGAAGAAAATGAAAGCAAAACTCAAAGGAAAGTTCCTACCTTCTCACTTCCTCCAAGAGAACTTTTCCAAACTTCACCACCTTAAACAAAGGACCTTGAGTGTGGAGGCGTATACCAAAGAGTTTAAGCAATTGCTTATTAAATGTGCTCTTAAGAAGGATAATAAACAAACTTTGGTGAGGTATCTTAGTGGGTTAGAAGAGAGAATTGCCCATGTTGTTGAGTTACACCCCTACACTACCCTTAATGAGTTAAGCTTCTTAGCTCACAAGGTTGAACTCCGAAAGAGGGTTAAGCCCCTAGACTGAACCTACCCCCTCCCCCCACAAAAACCTTCCTACTCTACTTTTAAACCCTTTAATTCCTTAAACTCGAAACCATCACCACCCATAACCCCTAAAATAGCCCCTAAAACAACCCCTAAACTGAGAGAGATAGGAGGTGTTTTGGGTACCAAGGATTTGGTCACATTGCCTCTGAATGCCCTAATAAAAGAGTGGTCACTTTGGCAGAATACTAAGCCTCATTTGAGGATGATATGGAGGTAGATCAGGAAGAAGGGAAGGAGGTACTTGAATGATGCCGTATAAGAAGTGATTAAGGGCTTGGATGAAGGAGAGCTCTTGGTGCTTAGGAGGACTTTGAGTGGCTTGGTGACTCAAGAGGGCAATGAACAAAGAAAGGGAATCTTCGACCCAAGATACACCAAAGGGAGCAAAGTTTGCTCTCTCATCATTGATGGAGGGAGTCACACAAGCTTGGCCTCCAAGACCTTGGTGGAAAAGCTCAAACTCACGGCCACGCTCTATCTATCACCCTACACCATCCAAGGGCTCAACCAAGGAAAAGGTATACATGTCTCCTCGCATTGTTTGGTTTCTTTAACCATTAGGAAGAATTATAAGGATGAAATTTGGTGTGATGTGATTCTCATGGATGCTGGCCATATCCTTCTTGGTAGGCCTTGGCTCTTTGATAGGAGAGTCATGCAAGATCGCTAAATGAACACCTACTCATTTATCTTGGATCACAAGAAAATCACTCTTGCTCCCATTAGATGCTCCTTACTCCTTGATCCAAAAGAAACCCCACAAAAAGATGTCCTACTCACCTCCTGTATTAAGGTTGAATGTTATGAGTTTGAGTAATTTAAGGAATGGCTCTTACTTGGTCTAGAGGAATCCAAACCTAACCTACACTCTCACCCCCTCCTTATCACACTCCTCCAAGCCTATGCTCATGTCTTTCTTCAAGAGATACCCTACGGCCTTCCCCCACAAAGAACCAGACAACACAAAATTAACCTCCTCCCCGATTCTACGCTTCCTAACAAACCGACTCATCGAATGAACCCCCAAGAAAGCCAAGAGATCTAAAGGCAAGTGAATGAGCTTTTGGCCAAAGGAATGATTAGGGAGAGTTTAAGCTCTTATGCCGTAATGGCCTTGTTGGTGTCAAAGAAGGATGGGAGTGTGAGGATGTCCGTGGATAGTAGAGCTATAAACAAGACCATCGCGTTACCCATTCCAAGATTGAAGACCTCTTTGATGAGTTACATGGTGCCACCATCTTTTCTGAGATTGATTGTAGAAGTGGCTACCATCAAATTAAGATCCATAAGGGGGACAAGTGTAAAACAGCCTTTAAGACTAAGGATGGTTGTATGAGGGGTTTGGCGGTGCCATTCGGCCTTACCAATGCTCCTAGAACTTTCATTCATTTGATGATGAAGTCTTTAAGCCCTATCTTGGCAAGTTTGTGGTGTTCTATTTTGATGATATCATAGTCTATAGCAAGGATGAGATTAAGCATGCTAATCATCTCCAACAGTCCTAGATGTTCTCTCCAAATAAAGAAGTGCCCACTTCTTTACTTCTCAAATTGTTTTCCTAGGTTATGTGGTTTCAACCTAACGGATACAAGTAAATGAAAGCAAGATCTAAGCCATTACAGAATGGCTGGTTCCATCCTCCATTTACCAAGTGAGAAGGTTCCACAATTTAGCCTCTTTTTATAGTAGGGTTGTGAAGAATTTTAGCTTAATCATGGCACCTATGATCGACGTACTGAAGGCTAAAAGTTTTTAGTGGAATGAGAAAGCTCAAGTCGCCTTTGAAGAAACCTAAGAGCAAGCTAACTAGTGCCCCCATCCTTGCTCTCCCAAGCTTTTGTAAGGCATTTGAGGTTGAGTGCGATGCTCGGGAGTGGGTATGGGGGTCGTTCTATCTCAAGAGGGTTGGCCCTTAACTTACTTTAGTGAGAAGCTTAATGATACCAAGTGAAAGTACTCCACTTATGACAAGTTTTGTGCCATTATAAGGGCCTAAGAGCATTGGAGACACTACTTGGTGGAATACCTCCAAGCTTTCGACTTTGTAATCCACTACAACTCTGGCCGTTTAAACAAAGGGGCATATGCTTTGTCAAGGACATATCTACTATTCTCCTCGCTTGATTCAAGAGTCCTTGAGTCTGAATTGATCAAGGAATTGTACCCAAAGGATGAATACTTTAAGGAGATCTTTGAGACTTATTCATGGCATCCTTATGACTAATTCCACATTGAGAATGGCTCCTTGTTTAAAGGAGCTAGAATGTGGATTCCTAAGGGAGGTATTAAGGAACTCTTGATTATGGAAGTCCATGGATGGGCTTTAGTGGGGCATTTTGGCATTGAGAAGACTTGCATCATGTTAAAAGGAACACCACTATTGGCCTAAGATGGCCAAAGATGTTGAGCACTTTGTGAAATGTGTTGCACTTGTCAACTAGCTAAGAGCCATGTCCTACCTCAAGGTCTCTACTCACCCTTATCAATCCCTCATGGTCCTTGGGAGGATGTGAGTTTATACTTTATCACCAACCTTCTAAGGGCACAAAGGAACAAGGATTCAATCATGATGGTTGTAGACCATTTCTCAAACATCACACACTTTGTTTCTTATCACATCACGTATGATGCTACTTAAGTGGCTATTCTCTAGTTTAAGGCAATTTTGAGGCTGCATGGCATTATTCCCATATGGTTACGAATAGAGATAGCAAATTCATAAGTCATTTTTAGCTCACCTTATGGAAGCAGATGGGAACTCACCTTAAGTCTAGCACCTGTTGCCATCCTAAGCGGATGGCCAAACTAAGATGACTAATAGGACCTTAGGGACTTAACTAAGGGTCCTTATGAAGAAGACTACTAAAGGATGGGATGAGTTACTTCGCCATGCTGAGTTTGCATGCAATAGGGCTTCAAGCAAAGCCACGGGTCTATCCCCTTTTCAAGTTGTCTATGGTTTTAATCCATGCACTCCCCTTGATCTTACACCTCTCCTTACCCTAACCGAGTTTACTTGGGAGGACGACAAGAGAGTGAGGGAAATCCAAGAGCTCTATACTCATATGAAAGCCAAGATTGAGAGATTTAATGAGCGCAACAAGATCCAAGTCAACAAGCATTACAAGGAAGTCTAATTCAAGCCTGGGGATCTTGTGTGGATTTATCTAAGGAAAGAGAGATTTCCAAGTAAGAGAAGAACCAAGTTACTCCCTTATTTTGATGGCACATTTAAGATCCTTGAGAAGGTAAATCCCAATGCTTACAAGGTTGACTTGCCTGGGGAGTATAGTGTATCCGCTACTTTCAATGTAGCCGATTTAAGGCCTTACTTTGACAAGGAAGAAGAACTACCAAGTTTGAGGGTAAACTCTTTCCAAGCTGAGGGGATGTTGCAGATCAATCCCAAGTGATGATCAGGGCCAAAGAGATCTGAGGTACATGCTAAGAGTTGGAATCAGGCCATGCCATCCTAAACAGTTTACATGTAGGGTCATGCTACATTTAGCCCATGTTTTTGACCATGGTTGCCTAGCCTTTAGGTAACTTAGGTCTAATTTATGGTGCTTAGTTTAAATTTTAGATGTTAGATTTATAATAGATCGAGTTTTAGGTCAATTGGACATCATTTGCCCACTCAAATCACCTCTCAAAGTCAAGCTATCCAAGTTGCCTATATGGGTCGATTTCAACCCGATTTGGTGGATCCTTTTTCCCCAACCAAAATCCCACTTAGCAACTAACAATTTTAAATTTTGGATCTCTTTTTGAGTTTAATTTTAGGTTTAGAAATCAAGGCCAAAAGATATAGAAGGGCACTAAAAGGAGTGAACTTTCAAAAGGTGCTTTCCGGGTTATAGTCTGGACCACTCCACTTTATTTAGGTATAACTTCCAAATAGCTGAGCTTACAAAGGCCCAAAAGTAATCATAGGAAAGAATACTTTCTAAGCTTTCTGATGAGTCTTACTAGAGCCATTTTAGGAAAGTAAATTGAGAGATGTGGCTATTAAAAGTTGAAGCTGCAGACTAAAAGCGAAGGGCCACCCGTCCCCATCACCTTTTGCACTTTCACTACTTTTTTATTCCCCCTTTTTGTTTTGTGGCCATTTTCTTGGCCTTTTCCCATTATGATGTAAGTCTCAAAGGAATGAAGCAACCCAAGTTAACTCACATCAAGGATACAAGATAACAAGCAAAGCGAGAGCAAACACTCACGGCCAGGGAGGCACGGTCGTGCTTGACAGCACGGGGTGGCCGTGCCAACTTGCTGCCTAGCTTGCCTAGGAATTGTGTTACTTCACGGTTTGAAGTGGTTTGGAGTTCAAGTGGAAATCTGATGCAATGAGCCTTGTTTTGGCCTTGATTATGTGTGAAAAAAGAGTATGTAAGGAGTATTGAGAGTGAGGAAAGAAAGGAGGATTAAGAACACCAAGAAGATCACTAAAGAGGCTCACGGTTTAAGAGGAGAGAAACCAAGAGCTTGCTTATGAACTTCAAGTGTGTTTAATGAATTTAGGATAGTTCTAAGTTAGATGATTAGATAAGATACACCACTAATCACTTAGCTTAGGGCCCTTAATCTTGGATTAGGATAAGATACACCACCTAACCAAAGATCAAGACTCACTTGGTCACCACCTTAATCGGCCACAATTAAGGATAAGCAAGTTAAGTGTTTAAGAAATCACAAGACACAAAGTCTTTGCTCTCAACTGAATTATCAACTCCTTTGCTTCAAAATGAACATACAAGGCTTTTATATGGCCTTGAGAGTACACGAATGAGCTTTCCTTCCAAGGGAGGAAAGTCATTAAGCTTGCTAATCACTACCTAGCACACGGTTTAATCTAATACAAACCAAAGCTGAAAGTTTATATTACAAAGCACTTAATTTATCTTCCTAAGCCTTTTCCTTTGCATTAAGGAATGTAGATGACTCAATTTCCCAGCTAGGAAGGTAAGAGTTCACGGCTAGCCACCTCAAAAGGACTGAAAAATGCATGTGTGCCATGTCATGCTTGAGTGGTCGAATGAGAGCTTGCAAAATGGTAGTGTTTCACTTGCTCCACGTGTCTCCCTCACAAGTGGCTGGGTGGTGCTTCATCAAGCAGCTCAAAATGACCTAGTTGGCAGTCTTCCACCTTAAGCAAACCCCTTGAAGGAGGAAAACTACTAGGCTAAGTAACCGGGTGTCAGTCAGCCGGTTTCTGCCTCAACTTGCAACGCATGCTTGACACTTCAAATGATGACTAATTGCTATGTTTCTTACATGGTTGGAAACCTCAAGATGTCTAGTTTACCCTCCAACTTGAATCGTAGCAATTGGACTTTGTTTGCCCCCTGAACAAACCAGAATTCCAAAACCGTGCAGTTTGTAGTGCAATTCGGATAGCTTCAAAAGATGAACTGTTTTAAGCAACCAATTGAACTCCAAATAATATGAAACCAATTGGACTTAAAAGCTAAGATCTTGAGCTTGAAAATTCTCCAAAAAAACGAGCACCAAAACGTGCCTTAATCCTGTGTAATTAGATAACAAAAACTGGGTGAAAATCTGGATGAGAACCCGGGTGCATCACCTTGTGTTTTCTCCATCAAGTGACTTATGGCCGTGACTTTGGACTTGATTTCTTGATTGTTCTGGATCATTGAAACATTATTAGACCGTGAGGATGGACCTCCATCATTCTCCGCTTGTTGGGAAGATTTGATCCTCAAATCAGATAGGTAGCCATCTGCTTCATAAGGGCTTAAATCAGCAACGTTAAACGTAGCTGAAACTCCATAGTCCCCTGGTAATCGCACCTTATAAGCATTGTTGTTAATCTTCTCCAAAATCTCGAATGGACCATCCGCTCTAGGCATCAATTTAGTTTTCCTTTTGGAAGGAAAACGTTCTTTACGGAGATGAATCCAAACCAAATCACCTGGCTTAAAAAGCTTCTCTCTTTTATGTTTGTTAGCTTGGGCCGTATATGAGAGTGTAGTTTTCTCGATTTTGGCCTTTACTAACTCATGCAACTTCTGGATTTCTTCCACTCTAGCTGCGGCATCCGCACTTGGCTTCTGATCTAACGGTCGAGGAATAAGATCAAGTGGACTTAGGGGATCAGTTCCGTAGACCACCTTAAAGGGTGATAGACCAGTGGCTTTGCTTGGAGTCTTGTTATATGCAAACTCAGCGTGTGGAAGTAACAGATCCCATGCTTTAGCCTGGTGCTTAATCAAAACTCTTAATAAGGTACCAAGAGTTCGATTGGTGACCTCCGTCTGTTTGTGGATGACAAGTGGTACTGTATTTGAGTTTGGTACCCAACTTCTTCCACAAAGTAATCCAAAAGTGACTTAAGAACTTGGTATCTCTATCTGAGACGATGGAACGAGGAATTCCATGTAACCTCATTACTTCTTTGAAATAGAGCTCAGTGACATGAGTAGCATCATTAGTCTTGTTGCAGGGGATAAAATGAGCCATCTTCGAAAATCGATCCACAACCACAAAGATAGAATCTTTATTCCTTTGTGTCTTTGGTAAACCAAGTATGAAATCCATACTCACGTCTACCCATGGCAATGTAGGAATAGGAAGTGGCGTGTACAACCCCTAGGGGAGCGAATGACTCTTCGCTATCTGACACGTACTGCACCTTCTAATGATGTCTTGAACGTCTTTCTCCATGCCTAGCCAATAATAATGTTCCCTAAGCATGATTAGGGTCTTGTCTTCACCAAAATGACCAGCTAAAGATCCAGCATGGACTTATCGAACCAATAACTCACGAGTGCTGCATTTGGGAACACATAATCGAGCACCTTTAAAGAGAAACTCTTCTTGAATTAAGAAATCCCCTTTGGGATGTTTAGCACACTCAGAGTATAACACCCCAAAATCTTCATCATCCTGGTATAGAGCCTTTAGATGTTCAAATCCAAGGATACAAGCATCTAACTGGAACATCAATAGATAACGCCGAGAAAGGGCATCGGCGCCTTGATTCAACTTGCCAGACTTATGCTTGATAGTAAAGTAAAAGGACTGGAGGAACTCAACTCATTTAGTATGGCGTGAGTTCAACTTATGTTGGCCTTGAATATACTTCAAAGCCTCGTGATCTGAGTGCAGAATAAACTCACTGGCAATCAAATAATGGTTCCAATGTTCTAGGCATCGAACGATGGCATAGAACTCCTTGTCATAAGTTGAATATCTCTTTCTGGTATCACATAACTTCTCACTGAAGAAGGCCAAAGGGCGTCCTTCTTGAGTAAGAATTCCTCCAATACCAACTCCAGAAGCATCGCACTCAACTTCAAAGACTTTCTCAAAACACGGTAGAGCCAAGATCGGTGCGTGAGTTAGCTTCTCTTTCACTTCTTCAAAGGCTGCTTGGGCTTTAGGATTCCAAGTGAACGAGGAACCCTTAAGAACTTCAGTCATAGGAGCTAGAATGGTGCTGAAATTGCGTATGAATCTCCTATAGAAAGATGCCAAGCCATGGAAGCTTCGAACATCATGAATACTCTTAGGAACAGGCCAAGTCCGAATAGCCTCAATCTTGCTTTCGTCTGCCTTAATACCACTTTCAGAAACAATATAACCTAAGAAGGTAACTTCATGGGTAAAGAAGGTACACTTCTTTAGGTTTCCAAATAATTTCTCCTTTTCAAGAACGAGCATCACCTGAGTTAAGTGATCTTGATGCTCTTGCTCATTCTTGCTAAACACCAAAATATCATCGAAGTAAACGACCACTAACTTACCCAAGTACGGCCGAAATACTTGATTCATCAACCTCATAAACGTACTAGGGGCATTGGAAAGACCGAAAGGCATGACTAACCATTCATATAATCGCCCTTAGTCTTGAAAGCAGTTTTCCACTCATCGCCCTCCCTAATACGAATCTGATAATAACCACTCCTCAAATCAATCTTACTAAACACCTTAGAGCCATGTAATTCATCCAACATATCTTCAAGTCTAGGTATAGGGTACCTATACTTGATAGTAATTTTGTTTATGGCCCTACTGTCAACACACATCCTCATACTACCATCCTTCTTCGGAACCAAAAGAGCAGGAACAGCACATGGACTTAAGGATTCTCGTACCAACCCCTTGAATATCAGTTCTTCAACTTGTCGTTGAATCTCTTGAGTTTCCTTGGGATTTGTCCTGTAGGCTGGCTTATTAGGTAGAATGGATCCTGGGATAAGGTCAATATGATGTTGAATGTCACGCTTTGGGGGTAAACCCAAAGGTATCTCTTCTAGAAATAGGTGACTGAACTGATTCAATATGACCTTGGCTATGGGATGGGATGGAAGTGGTGTTTGTGGCTCATCTTGTACTTGCAATATCCCCTCTTTCAAGGCTTTGAACTCATGTTGAGAGGCCTTTAAAAGTGGTTCAACATATGTCAAAAGCAAGTCAGATTGATTTTGGTTTTTTTGTGGTTTCATTTTGTGGAGTTTGGATGGTGACATAGGATTCAGGGTAATCTTCTTGCCATCTTTGGAAAAGGAATAAGTATTAAGATAACCATTATGCATAACCTTCCTGTCATACATCCATGGTCGTCCTAACAGAATATGACAAGCATCCATGGGGATAATATCACACCAAAGTTCATCTTGGTAGTTCTTACCAAGAGAGAATGAAATCAAGCAACGAGAGTTAACTTGTAATCCCTTGCCTTGATTTAGCCATTGAATGTTGTATGGGTGTGGGTGTGCCGTGGACTGAAGGTTCAGTTTTTCAATCATACTCAATGAAACAACGTTGGCACAACTTCCTCCATCGATGATTAACGAGCACACTTTGCCTTGGATTATACACCGTGAGTGAAAGATGTTCTCACGTTGTTCATCCTTAGCAACTCGTTGATTGCTTAATACCCTTCGAATTACTAGCATCTCACCTTCATCTGCGTTTTCCACAAACTCCTCCTGATCATCTTCATGATCGCTCTCAGCATCTTCTTCCTTTTCCTCTTCTTTCTCTCGGCAAATTCTCCCTCTATGGCTTCCCATTCAGCTAAGGTGACTACCTTTCGACTAGGACAATCAGAAGCAATATGTCCTAAGCCTTGGCACTTGTAACACCTTCTTTGGTTTACGGGGTATGGGTTTGGACGTGGGGGGTTTGGTGGTGGTGGCCTTTGAGGAGCTTGGTTTTTTTGTGGATTAGATGGGAAAGGGGTAGATGATTTAGGCTGAGGTGTGGTACTCCCCTTGTTAAAGGGTTGCCCACGGTTTGGTGTAGAATAGGGCTTGAATGAATCACGAACATTCATCCTAGACTTTCTTTGTTGCTCCACCTTATGTGCTAGGACACACACTTCGTCAAAGGTGGCATAAGCTTGCAACTCAACCACGTTGGCTATCCTAGGATCAAGCCCTCCTAGGTAACGAACCATGGTTTGTTCTTCAGGCTCATGAATGTCACATTTGATCATGAGTTTCTCAAACTCACGAGTATATTCTTCAACACTCATCTTGCCCTGATTCAAATGGTGAAAGAGCATGTATTGATCTTGGACATATGTGGAAGGCAAAAACCGTGCCTTCATCTTGGATTTCAGCTTGTCCCAAGTGTTGATTTTGCCCTTCCTTTCTCTAGTTCTCTTAGCATTAAGGTTTGTCCACCACAAGGAAGCATATTTCCTTAGTCTAAGAGCAACTATCTTGACTTTCTTATCCTCCAGGATCTCCTTAAACTCAAAGATACGTTCCGCTGTTTGTAACCATTCAATGAACTCATCAGGATCTAACTTACCTTCAAACTCAGGAATTTCAACCTTGAATTCATTAGAGTTGAAAGTAGGCCGTGTTCTTCTTTGTGTTCTTTCGAATGGTACATCTTCTTCAGAGAATGATAGCGCATTGCTAGCTTCCTCTTCATGGCCATAATCCGTCCCAATTCGAATGCTTGGTGGCTCTTGGAACTTTTGCTTTTGTTTCATGTAGTTTCCAAGTTGTTTTCTCAAGTACTCATTTCGAGCCTTGAGTTCTTGATTACTCACACTCATTTCTTGCATTTGCTTGGAAAGAACCTCAAGCTTTTCTTCCACAGACATGCTAGTACTCATTGTGATCGCAGGAATGAACGGTTGCGCTTGACTGTGTTTGAAATGATTTCAGAGATAGACTGGGAATAGCGTGGGGTTCTGGCGAGGAGCTGAACTTGCTCTGATACCAAAATTGATGTAAGTCTCAAGGGAATGAAGCAACCCAAGTTAACTCACATCAAGGATACAAGATAACAAGCAAAGCGAGAGCAAACACTCACGGCCAGGGAGGCACGGTCGTGCTTGACAGCACGGGGTGGCCGTGCCAACTTGCTGCCTAGCTTGCCTAGGAATTGTGTTACTTCATGGTTTGAAGTGGTTTGGAGTTCAAGTGGAAATCTGATGCAATGAGCCTTGTTTTGGCCTTGATTATGTGTGAAAAAAAGAGTATGTAAGGAGTATTGAGAGTGAGGAAAGAAAGGAGGATTAAGAACACCAAGAAGATCACTAAAGAGGCTCACGGTTTAAGAGGAGAGAAACCAAGAGCTTGCTTATGAACTTCCTTCAAGTGTGTTTAATGAATTTAGGATAGTTCTAAGCTAGATGATTAGATAAGATACACCACTAATCACTTAGCTTAGGGCCCTTAATCTTGGATTAGGATAAGATACACCACCTAACCAAAGATCAAGACTCACTTGGTGACCACCTTAATCGGCCACAATTAAGGATAAGCAAGTTAAGTGTTTAGGAAATCACAAGACACAAAGTCTTTGCTCTCAACTGAAAATATCAACTCTATCTAATTTCAAAATGAACACTCAAGGCCTTATATGTTCTTGACAATACACGAATGAGCTTTCCTTCCAAGGGAGGAAAGTCATTAAGCTTGCTAATCACTACCTAGCACACGGTTTAATCTAATACAAACCAAAGCTGAAAGTTTATATTACAAAGCACTTAATTTATCTTCCTAAGCCTTTTCCTTTGCATTAAGGAATGTAGATGACTCAATTTCCCAGCTAGGAAGGTAAGAGTGCACGGCTAGCCACCTCAAAAAGACTGAAAAATGCATGTGTGCCATGTCATGCTTGAGTGGTCGAATGAGAGCTTGCAAAATGGTAGTGTTTCACTTGCTCCATGTGTCTCCCTCACAAGTGGCTGGGTGGTGCTTCATCAAGCAGCTCAAAATGACCTAGTTGGCAGTCTTCCACCTTAAGCAAACCCCTTGAAGGAGGAAAACTACTAGGCTAAGTAACCAGGTGTCAGTCAGCCGGTTTCTGCCTCAACTTGCAACGCATGCTTGACACTTCAAATGATGACTAATTGCTATGTTTCTTACATGGTTGGAAACCTCAAGATGTCTAGTTTACCCTCCAACTTGAATCGTAGCAATTGGACTTTGTTTGCCCCCTGAACAAACCAGAATTCCAAAACCGTGCAGTTTGTAGTGCAATCCGGATAGCTTCAAAAGATGAACTGTTTTAAGCAACCAATTGAACTCCAAATAATATGAAACCAATTGGACTTAAAAGCTAAGATCTTGAGCTTGAAAATTCTCCAAAAAAACGAGCACCAAAATGTGCCTTAATCCTGTGTAATTAGATAACAAATACCGGGTGAAAATTTGGATGAGAACCCGGGTGCATCACCTTGTGTTTTCTCCATCAATTGACTTATGGCCGTGACTTTAGACTTGATTTCTTGATTGTTCTGGATCATTGAAACATTATTAGACCGTGAGGATGGACCTCCATCACATTATAATCAGATTTTGAGGCTCTCCTATATATGAGAGGCCTTTGGAAATGTAATGACATGACTTATGATATATGAATGTCGAGTTAACTGTTGTTGTCTCTCACTTAAACACCAAGTTGCTTTAGCTTGGGTTGGCTAGCTCAAGTGGTTTTCTACTAGGTTTCTCTTCTTGCTTATTGATGGTGATTCTGCATCTAAAAGGTAAGGGAGATATAGCCCATCTCTTCCTTTAGGTGGTGCCATTGGCTTATCCGAAAATGGGAGCTGTTATTATCCTTACTGGTTACGGTTTATACTCGCTTGTGTTTACTTTGCATTTTGCTATTCGTATTCCATTTCTCCACTTCTCTCTTCTCTTCTCTTGGCTATTCTAGGTCAGATACATCAAGAAATGAATAATTGGTCCACTTTTGCCCAAATCAATCAACTTAACCTAAAAATTCATAACTTCGAGTCTATTCATTTGAAATTCATGGAAAATTATGTAAAAATGATGCATAATGTGGGAAAGCTATAGTAAATTTTTAGAAATTTTCATACATCCAATAATTTGTAGAAATTCAAAAAGTGCATAAGCAAATATGTTAAAATTCGAAAATTAACATCTAACTTCCATAATCTATGTTATAGTAATCGAATTCAAGTTAATTTTCCATACAAAAATATATGGAAGAGAAAAAGTGCATCTTTGACTCACATATCATGTAAATCCATAATTCAATTATTGCATTTAAAAATTCAAACAATCACAAGCATAAAATTCTTAAGGTGAGTTTCTAAATTAGTGAGATTAGTTCTCTAGTTCTTTAGTTAAAACTTGAATATCATATTCATGCATTATTTCTTCATTTTTCAATTATCTTTCCCTAACTATTTTTAGATTGAAAAGAAAAGATAAGGATTACTCACCTTGAGTTCTTGCTACACACTTTTCTTTCACTTTATCTTTCACGTGGATGCTCCAAGTGAACCAAAGCTCTCTTCTTTCTTACTATTTTTTCCACTCCTGCATTTCCTTAGCTATATGCATAGGGTACCTCATATTTATAAAGAATTTAAACCAGTCAAATTTGTACACTAGTCTAATCATGAGCAAGATACTTGGCTAAGTGATTTCATGCTTATTTGATAAATTTTAAGACAAAAATACTTCATGCTTATCTAAATAATTTTGCATGTGATTAAATGAGAACCACAACCTTTTTTTGGGCTGACTTCACATTGACCTTGACTTTAACTTTCATGATACCTAAACATAATTCTAATTGTTCTCAAAATATCATTAAGACCCACTATTCACTATAGACCACAAGCCATACACTCACACAATTCAAAAGTGAATAGTTAAAAATTCGGGATGCTATAAGTGAAAAATTATGACGCTTCCTCTAATGTAATCACCTCCGTTATGGTAGGGGCTAAATGAGGGCAAGGACACTCCAGATTGAATGTCTTCAACAATGTTGTCAGATTGACTTCTCGACCATCAATTGTCTAATATTCTCAATCAGTAGAGGCAACTTCAAAATTTTCAGGATCAACATGAACAACAAACCAATGGAACAATAACCTCTTGACTTGTTGAACTCAAATGGAGTTTTTGAGCTCCATTCTAACTAAGATGAAGCTCGTGAGTAGCCTCTTGGTCTGAGTGAGAAGCATCTCCTAAAAAGGAGCTGGAAAAAGGAAATTTGAAGATCATCAAGTCCACTAACTTTTACAGAAGTAAGTGATGAAGAAGACACCAACTTGATTACATTCCTTACAAATTGAATGAGGTCTACAATATGTCATGATCCTCCAGGGGGATGTAGGTCTTGAGATTGCATATTGAACTTTTCTTTTGTTTGTTGTGTGTTAGGGGTGAACCCTTCTTTTCCTTAGATAAATGAATATTTGACTCGTATATAGGCCGCATTCAAACTTCGTTAAGGTGTTTGTGTTACAAGATGGAATGTTTCTTATGAGATTTCATAATCTAGAAGATAGGAATGTTGTACTTAAACATTTGAGTCTATTTTTTTTGGATGAAAAGCCTTTAGTCACAAAAGCTTGGTATGAAAAACCTTACAATTGACTGGGATCTTATTGAGATAATTATAATTTGGGTTCAATTCCCTTAATTAGACGTTAAACACTAGAGTCCTCGTAATTTGAGTTTGCTTGGAAGTGTTGTGAGGAAACCTCTTAAGAATGACAAACCTACAATAGAGAGATCTAAAGTAGGCTATACTAGGCTTGATAGAGGCAAAAATTTGAGACTAACTGCCCGAGGAAGTGGGTTTTGTGACTGCAAAGGACATTTGCTTCAGTAACAAGTATATTATGAATGGAAACCCTCCAAGTGTGATCATTGCAAAACATTTAGACACACTGAAGTAAAGAACAAAAAGAAGAATAAAACTTAGTTGGTTTGAAGGCCTATATATAGACAACAATGAGGTTACAAGAATAGGAGAATCAGCTCAAAGCTAGCAAGCACGTGAACTTATGCGCGATGTAGTGGGATCAGGGGATGAGTTCATTACAGTCTCCAAGAAATCAGCAATCTGAACACCAATTACTCCTAGGACGATACCTATTGAGGTAATTGTGAATGATTTTACTATTTTGGAACATGTGAAGGATATATTGGCTAAGGTTCTTGAACCTCCACCATGACCATAATATGCTAGAATATTAGGGAACATAATGGCCTTAATAAACAAGAGAATACTATGTTTGGAAATTTAAACCTGGCATTATGGCTTTAGTTGCAACCAAAAGTGGAGAGAAAAATTATTTGCAATATATAAAAAGTTGTTCTTTAGTTGGGGAAGTTTTTGACCCGATGGGAAGAATTAAAGTGTGGTGGAATCTAGCTAGGTATTTAATGGGTGTTCTTGAGAGTTCAGGCCAACATATTCATTGTAAGCTTTGCAATGTGAATGACCCTTGATTCTCTATGACCTTTGTCTATGACTTTAACAGAGATGAACAAAGAGTAGCATTGTGGAACAAATTGAGAAGTATTGGTCAAAATATGTGTGATTCCCTAGTGCATGCTCAAGGAAATTAATAACACTTTGAGCCCAAATGAAAGACTAAGGGAAGCAATGGTCAGTGCAAATGAGCTCATTGATCTTCAGCACTGTGTTCAAGATTGTGAGATTATGGATAATATAGCTACAGGGTTTTTTATACTTGATCCAATTGGTAAAATGATGGCAGTATGTAACACCCCCAACTTAATAACATTAAAACACAACTAACCACATATATGGTAACTAAGGCAGCGGAAGATTAAGTTAGGAACATTATAAGTGTCACCTTTTTTCAAGGAAGACTAGGCCAAAACCATTACACAAAGCAAAATATTTTCACTTAATAAATTACAGTTTACACCAAGTACCGAAGGTTTACAACCCCAATGTCATCACTTATACAACTTGAGTGATCAAGGATAGTTTCCTCCCAAAATAGAATTTACAACCATGGTAGAGCACCCACATAATTCCCAAAGAAAAGTTTCTACTTTGAGAATAGCCCCGAAATCATAAGAGATTAAGTCAACTAAAACTAACTATACTATATATTAGGTTAAATAATATAATGAGGTCACCAGCCCGAGCTAGTGTTCTCTACTTCTTTTTGTGTTTCCATTTCTTGCTTCATTGTAGCCCGCATTTGTTTCCCTAAAATATTTAAGAAAACAAAAAAATAAAAAAAATGAGCTACAAAATATCACCCTTGTACAGTAAAATATATTTCAAAGAGCTAGTCAGGGCACACACACTTTCAAATTGGTGTTTCAAAAATTAGTTGAATACGAGACTTTAACTAATACTTCTTAAGAGTTTACTCTTGGCCTAAATTAGGACCCATATTTGCATTTATTTTCCATGGCAAGTCTGTGAAGTCATCATGTATCATATAAGAATATATAAACTTATTCATAAATTCTGATTGTTCAGAAAGGACCCTATTTGACTGTGATTGTGATTGCGATTGCGATTGTAATTGTGACTATGATCGTGAGTTAGGTCCTAACTAAATTATAAAACTTAGAATGTATTAGTATAACAAAGTACTTTAGGAAAGGTGCAAGTAATAACATACCTTTAAAAACCAAAGATTTTCTTCTAGGGCTAAACTTAGATCCATTCTTTTTGCAAGACTTTGGCTCAATTTATGTTCTCATGAAAATTCTCTCATGAATCTTCTTGTTCTACTAGCAATGTATGTTTACAGCTTCGTAGTTTCATGAACTGGCAAATTATAATTGTGAATTTCCTTATGAAGTTGGACTTTTTCAAGAAGCTTGGTCTTTTCCTGTTTTCCCTCATTCAAGCAAACCAAATAAATTATAACCCATGCTAATAGACTCTTTTGATATTTAATTATGCCATTGGGCTCAATTCAACACCCAAACTTAGTTAAACTCTCATATATTTAGTAAAACTTTTAGAGTTTTAATTCTCACACTAGTTGCCCTTCACTTAGTTCTCTCAAATCTATATTGAACTTCTTTACCTCGAGATAATTAACTTAGTATAATAACTTGAACTAAGTCCATCATGACATTACTTTTCCCTTTTCATTTCTTAACATCCCTTATTTTATATTTTATTCCTTATACATTAAACCAAATTTACTGCAAATTAAGTATAAGATTTTATTCAACTCTCATGGCCCTATTTAAGTTAACCTCCTTAAACCCTAAATACCCATGTTAGCTACTCATCAAATAAACTTTCATTTTCTCCATATTTTCTCGATCTGATTAGTCCTTGAGTCATGCAGTAGGTTCTATATCCTTGAATTGAACTTGCAAAAAGAGAATTAATTGGGTTGAAGCTTATTTAGTTAGCTTGATCTAGCTAAACAACTTCAATATGTCATAAGTATTTAACTAAGTATTTGAACTACTTGGCCCACATCTCTCTCCTTCTCTCTCCCCCTTCCTTAGCCAACTTAACCCATTCAAAAAAAAAGTTCTAATTTTAACGCCATTTAAACACTTAATAAGTATCTCTTCCCTTCATAAACTAACTCGTTCCACTATGTGATATTTCTCCTATAATTAGGTGTAGCCCCATTTACGCTTCCCAAAAATGATGAGTAATAAGAGAGCCAAAACAATTCCCCATCTAAGGTCCACAAACATGAACTACCCATCCAAAACACACATTTACACACTCTAAGCTAATCATGGTGTTGTATGTTTACCTTAAACCTCTCTCAAAGCCTGATTACATAATGTGACTTACTCAACAACCACTGTCATGTACATTTCCCATTATTTTCATGTTGGTAAGGCTTAATTTAAATTTTCCATTAACCAAGAACGCAACCTTAACAATTAATTGTAAAACCTAAACTAATACTCGATAGAATCAATGTATTATTCAATTCAAATGGAAAAATTATGAACATTAGATCCAGTTGAAAAGTGCATTAAAAGAGGGATTGCCTTTGAGGAAGAGGGTGAAGGAAAAATGAGTGAAGATAGAGGTGGACGAAGATGGCAGTGGTTGTGGCTGGTGAAACGGCGATGGCTAAATGATAGGGATCAAACATGGCTTGCCCTTCTCTGTTGCTGATTGAAGAGAGTAGGAAGAGGAAGGAAGGAAGAAAAAGTGACAGTACAGTGGCAGCATCACCGGTGGTTGGCGATGCGTTGGTGGTCAGGGGTTCATCTGTGGTCTAGCGAGGGCCTAGCTGGAGCAGCAGAATAGGAGGGGCAAAGTGATGTAGAATGGGAAAAAAGAGTGGGAGTGTGGAAATGCTGAAAGCAAACCCCTCTGCTATTTTTATCTAGTATACGCCAAGCGCAAGCCCTTCCTTCCTTTCTTTTTTTTTTTTTTTCCCGGAGTCTAATCAATTCAAATTATCTAAATAGATTTTATCATATGATTAAATTTTTTGTCGTACAAATACTTAGATTCCCGTCACATTAATTTCTCTTTCTTTTTTTTATTCTTTCCTTAATCATTCAATATTGATTAATTTTTTTTATTAATGATCTATTTTATTCAAGCATGTGTATATCTATGTAAACATATATTCATCCTTATATTTATATGTGCTTTAATGTGTTTGATAAATTCTTAAGAACATGAATTACTTAATGGAAACTGTATTTTACAACAACTACATTTTTGTGCGGCTCGTGGCTCTAATCAATATTATAATCACATAATTAATGAAAAATAAGAAAATGTAAAATAATTAAATAGGCATTCTCTATCTCTTAAAGTAAGTTTTGACCTCTAAACTGTGATTGGAAAATACACACCTTCAACGCATATGATGGTGACAAGTTTTAATTGCTTCCTCTGCTTGTTTTGTAAGCCTAGAAACTGTGAGAATGGTCCACTTGACTCCTTGTTTAGCAACACCCTACCCTAAAAAATTACTTTTGATAACTTAAAGTTTAGATTCTAATAACTTGGCATATAACTTAGGATCCTTTAAGGTTTGTAAGACAATTCTTAAATGTTCAGTGTGCTCTTGCTCAATCTTCTAATATATCAAGATGCTATCAATAAAACAACTGCAAATTTGCACAAATAGGGCGTAAAACTCTATTCATCAATTCCTTGGAATGTGTTGGATTATTCATTTGCCCCTAGTCATCTCGATGAATTCATAATGACTATGTCGATTTATGAAAGTTGTCTAGGGGATATCCTTTGGCCTAATTCTTAATTGATGATATCCCCATCTGGGTCAGTTTTTAAGAGCACATAGATCACCAGTTTTTGACAGTGGTACTTATTCTTCAAAATGATTTTGTTTACTTCACTGTATTCTTGGTATAATCTCAAGGCTTTACTCCTTAGGCATACTCTATAGCCTTAAAAAACCGTATTCACCTTTTTTGCCTTAGTAACCAATCAATTCCCAAAATTAAATTTGAATACGTCAATGGTATCAAGTCTCCTTTTCACTTCTTCCTAACCTAAGCTGTTTAAATAATTCTTATTGTAATGCCCCAACACCTCTTGGGTCATAGAAAGTTACCATGAACAACTTCAAGGATCAGTGAGTAGCCCCACAAACTACCACAAGCCTTTTCGGCGTGCTTTGTCCTCGATCACATGCTACTTGAGAAACTTTCCAAGAGGTCACCCATTCTAAGATTGCTCCCACGGCAAGCATGCTTAACTGTGGAGTTCTTAAGAGTGGGCTTCCCGAAAAAGAAATGTGCACTTTTGGTGATATAAGTAGTAGCATCAAATCCTTTAAGCCACTTACGGAGTGTTACACTTGTACATAAATTCACGCCCTATTGTTTGTCCTATGGATGAGCTTACTTACAATTCTATCGGGCACCAAAATGACTTTTAGTTTAATTGAGATGCAACTTTTGATGAAAAGAATACATAGCATTGAGTCAAGTATAGTAAAGAGCGGTATCAAATTAAAGATAAGCATACTAGTAAGCAAAGGTGTTCATGGTTCCAGCCCAAACTGGACTAGACCGGACCGGGGTTAGACCGAAGATTGAGTAAAGGTTAATACGAAAATGAGGTAATAGGTCAAATAAGAGTCAGTCCAGACCGAAACTGCATCGAAAAAACCCGAACCGAACTAGGACCAAACCGATTTTGCTCTAAATCTAATTAAACAATAAAAAGCAAGCTCCAAAGCACATTTAATAAAATAATCTACTGATTTTGCTCAATTGCAAAGGCAAAATAAAATCGCATATCACAATGAGAGATTATTCTACTCATTGACAAAATCTACATTGACAAAATCTACATGAGTAATAACCAGGCCCAATATTAAGCCACAAAAACCATGCTCGTCAACAAAAGACAGAAAGTTCAAAAACAAAAAAAAAATTGTTTATTACACTGAAGAATGAAAAGGCATACAATGGAGGTTTTGCTATAGTATCTCACTTCGTTCTCATGTTCTGGGCCCTTAGGCTATTCACTATCTTGTTTAGACATATCTCTTATGAAAAAGAGATTTTTGGATTATGGATTAAGTTGAGGAAAAATCAAAATAGATGAAAAACTAGACTCATCGTGGCACTGTCGCTAAAGAAATGGTTGGAGAAGATGATTAGAGAAGGAGACTTTTAACTCTTGACTGAGAAACTCAGATCAAAGCAATAAGGGAACAAGCATATTCGAGCACTGACGGCGAGTTCGCGATCACCAGATCAGAACAATGATGATTAGGGATTTGCTACTAAGAAGTGAATTCTTGGTCGACAAATGGCAATAATGCATTTTTAGGGTGAGAGTGCAGCCCGAGCACCATTAGTGAGTGGCAATGGCACCGGTGCTAGGTCTTTATCGGAGAGGGAGGTCATTATGCATGGGGAAAGGCTTTAGAGGTGAATGGATTTTGAGGGTCGAGAAATGAGAATGAAGATAAAACCCTAACCAAAGTCTGCTGCCCACTTGTTCACGTCAAGTTGCTTTTTAAAAAGCAAACAAGATAAAAATCCAGTCCACTGACAGCTCCTATCCTTTGGACAAATGGTCAGGCCACGACCAGACCGAGATTGGATAAAACCAAAACTGTAGATCGAAGACTAGACCAAATTCAATCGATTTGGTCTGGTTCGATCTAGTCTAACCTGGTCTTTGGTCTGGTCTAGGTTTGAACCGAATAATGAACAACCTATCAGTCAGTAGCATATCTGAAACAGTGACTTCCTTCTTTTTCATTACATAAGCCCTTTGTACATGTGGTTGACGATTGACATGGAGGACTCAATGTTCCTAGACTTCTAGATTAGACCTTAGCTCGATAAGGAGGCTTGAGAGAACAATTCGCAAATATATGACTTCGATCTCCATCAGTAACATTTGGTCCCTAACCTACTCTCCCGAGTAGTGTGATTGTGCGACCACATTTTGCATATTGCTTCCCACTAAGGGTTAATGGTTGCAGGCTTCTTAGTGGATAATTCCTCCATACAGTCTCTTTTCTTATTCTATCTTTTCTTAAAAGAACCTGGGTTTGCTATCCTTAATTCATTCTTTACATGTTCAACATCAGCCGCATGTTTGTGCAATTCTTGCCTTGACTATATTGACTACCCAACCTATGATGCCATGAAAATTCCAATTCATTTTATAACTATCCTTTCACCTATGTAATGCAGCGGATAACAGCCTAATGGACGACACTGCCTTACTTCAAAAAGAAATAAAAAGGCAAAATGGAATTCATTGAAATCACCAAAAATATTATTCAAAGTCAATAATTCAATTTCTATGGTTAAATAAGTACCTACAAGTCCAACATTTATTAAACAAAGAAGGGTTTAACTTTAAAAAAAAAAATTCTAAGCGGCCTTGCCCACATCCCATCCCTATGTAGCACATTGGTACCTGAAAATAAAGCATTTCGAACAATGAGATGAAGCTCAATAATGTCCACCCCTAACTGTAAAATAACTATTTAAATTTATTTCGAGCATTTAGGGGTGAGAGGGAAATATTCAAACTATTCGAAAAAGATTTGCAGCCAGTTCAATATCTTTAAACATCAAATATTAACCATTATTCAAAACCAAAATAGAATCAATTTCATTGGTCTCATAGCGTTCTGCCAAACAACTTCATGGGTTACCAGAACCCGTCTAGGCACACATCCATCTACAATGGCACGTACCTAAAAATCATATGCTATTGCCCAAGGAGACTCATTTGTCTCTATATCAGGGTAAATGTACCTTGATCTCAGGAGACACCCTCTCGCAAACTCGCCTTAATCATTCACTTTAGGATTTGGTATTTTATGCATACGTTCATTTGGCTCCCAATAAGCCTAAACCATCTCAACCAAAACTTCTATTAAATTACAAAAACCACTTTGAAACATGAACTTCTTAAGTAAAAACGTCCAATCACAACAGCGTATTACACGATAAAAAATTCATAAGATCATGCATTGCAGTTTAGGTTTTACAAATAAGGTCCCTTAGGCACACAAGATCATATAATCAACTTTTAAACATCCAAACACATTTCAAAAGAACAGCCAAGGGGAGTTCGACATAGACATTACCTTGAAGAAGCGTAAAGTGCCCAGCTTCAGTTTGAACTACAATAATTAGCCTAAACAATAAAATTAAAAAGTCATGATGTGGACTAACTTAAAGGAGTCCTTATGCCCAAAAATCAATTCTGTCTAACCCAAAAGTCAACAAAACCACTAGGATCACATGAATATGACTAATGCCCCATAGATACTGATTTTTAAGAACTCAAGCAATTTATAAAAGCTCATTCACTCAAATAAATTAATTATTAAAATTTAAACCATTAGGGTTTGAAAACAGTTTTAGGTTAGTTTTCTGACCTAACTTATAGAGACCATAATTTCACCAAGAAAAATCATATTGAGGTGTTTAAGCACAATTTGAAAAGATCTTTTTTTTGATACAAATTTTGGTTTTAAGAAATTCACATCACACCATAGGAACAACCTTCAAAATGTACATCGTTCAAACAAGCCAGTTTTAGCCTAGAATTGCCAAGTCTGGAAGAAATTCTATTTCTTAAACATTTTAAACCCAAAATTAATGATTCAAATTTTCTAGAACAATAGACTTGTAGATATACGATTTTTGGGTTGGTATGTAGTACTGTGTATTCTGTAAAGTTCGATTAGTGCAGGTCTAGTTTCTGGTCTTGACCAAACTTATAATTCATGCCTGAAATCACAATAACCATTCAATTAAAGTCACCAATTCCTAACCATCAACATTAACCCTTAAAACTAATAAAACCTATCCAGACCCCTTCAAGAGAGATTTTGAATAGAAAATTTCAGTTTTATCTTGAAGCTGAGAGCGAAAGGCGAGGTGCTTATAAGCGCTTCTAAATGACTCCTAAATCTAGGAATTTGATTGCAAACATGAAAAAGAATTAAGTAAAGCATAGAAGATGAATCAACTTGCATATTAAGATTAGTTCAAACCAGAATTTGATCAATTAGTTTATATTAGTTTAAAATTTTTTAAACTAATATAAACAAAAAGAATTAAACATGAATATTAGTTTAAAAATGGATTGCAAACCTAAAGCTTCTCACACAAAAACTCAAAAGGGTGGAGGAATGCGGCTTGATGGGCAACTTGGGTGGCAGGGCAGCAGGCATGGCAACATCATGGTGGTTGAGGTTATGGTGGGGGAGAAGCGAGAAAGAAAGAGGGAGTCGTGGGAGGGAGACATGGGAGGGAGAGAGAGAGGCTATGAGAGTGTGTGGTTTGGTGGAGGGGTCTTCACGTAAATAAAAAAACTACAACAACTTTTGTTTTTTAATACACACAGCTACAACAAGAGGGGGAGAGAGAGATTCTACAGTGGTAATATCTCTTCACCAAAATACGACCTCATTAAATATTTTTTTTTTGAATTTGAAATTTGAGAGGGAATAATTAAATCAAATTTCATCAATTAAAATTAACATTTTAAAACTCTAAATTTTATTTTATAAACAAGGAATATTAAAAACTAGAATTTTAAATTAATATTTTCCTCATTAAAACCTTGGATTAGGCAAAAATACGAAATATGCTTGGTCCGACGTTCTAACTATATGAAGGCAACCTATGAGCTCAAGTGGCTAAAGATCGACTTAACCATTCTTCAAGGATTATCAATATGAATTTCCAGGGTTATATACAATCCCTAAGATATGGGGCCAATTCTTCTTCAAATCTTATCATCATCATATGATTAGTGGTCGTACGTATTCTAGAGAAACTTTAGAAGTTCAACAAAGTTACTTACATAACTAACAAATTATCATTCTGAATTCTAGAAACTCTTTTGTTTTGCTTTTATAAAGGTACGGGATAGAACTTAGCACATAACCTCCCCCAAAATTTGTCTTAAGTGGATTTAGGATGTTGAAGGGGGGCCTTTATCACCCCCCACTAAATATCGGCTTGTCCATTAAGATAGAAAGCCCAATGTTTATGCTTTTATTGTCTAGAACCTCCACCACATCAAATATCTTTTCCCTCTATTTTATCCATTCCTCTAGAACCACTTAGTCCATCTTGCCATCATATGTTTTGGTGTTTTGTTTCACAACCTAAGCAAAAATCTTACCTACCTTTCATGACTTTTCAGAGTCAAATACTTTGAGCTTTTTCGCTACCTCAGCTACAATTTTTGCTAGGAGAGTTCTGGATCTAAATCCTTAAGCTTTCCCCAAAGTTTCCCATGTTTTCATAATTTAGTGGGATATTAGTTGTCTCCTTGCTTGTTTATGGGGTTGCCACTAAGAAATTATGGTTAATTGAATGGGCCAGCAAAGATTTTACATTGGTTTCATGTGGATTGTTCTCTAGAATTATTTCATTTTCATTGTGGTTTGACATTCTATTCATTATACAAAGAAATTCATTGGGGCATTAACATTATCATCATCATCATCATCATCATTATTGTTGCTGTTATTATTATTAGTACTCCAACAACCGCCACCACCACCACCTCCTTTGTTTATTTTATTTGTGCTGGTTGAGCAGCGTGACATAATAATACTAATATCACTTACATAGGCTTCATGGAGTGAAAATTTCTATCATTTTTCAAGCTAGGTGGCAATAGGTTTGGTTGCCACCTACTCGAACCCTTTACTTCACACTTAAGTGTGTATATTAGTAACACATTTATGTGTAAATCCCTCCCAATCTTAAAGGTTATCCCTTATACATTCATCACCATATGTATTCCCATATATACATATTCAGTGTTAAAGATCCACTACTCCTCCCTTAAGACTCACTGTTTCCTACTTCACCTTTAAGAAACTTTTCAACCATTTGCTATGTTCACATTATAAGACCTCGCATACATAATCATATACTTAGAGAAACACACTAGCCTTACATACTAATTTATGTAAGGTATGCACCCTTGCACATTTAAGAAGTATCGTCCTGAATCACTTGTTGTCATCAACAGTCGTTTGGATCCGAAGTTAATCCTTGAAACTTGGTATTCATACAAACTTCCATACCTCAAATATCTCAATTGACTTTTCAAACTTAGACATCAACGTCAGAATTTCACCTTTGATACCATCTCTGTAACACCTCCAACTTAATAACCATTAGAGCATAATTAACTAATAACATATTTGGTAGCCAAAGTAGCAGTAGATTGAGGTAGGAGCATTATTAGGAGACTAGGCTAAAACTATTAAAAGCACAAGATTTTCATACAACACATTACAATTTACACCAAGTATTTGAGGTTTATGACACAAAAGCCATTGCTTATACAACTTGAGCAATCAAAGATAGTTTCTTCCCAAAATAGAATTTACAACCAAGGTAGAGGATCTAAAGAGTTCCCAAACAAAAGTTTACCCTTTGAGAGTGGCCCCTAGATCCCAACGACCAAGCCACTTGAAACTAAATCATATATTTAAGGGTACATAACGGAATGAGGTCACTGTCCTGAGCCAGCGTTCTTTGTTTCTTTTGGTGTTTTCAATTTTGCTTTACTGTCCTTAAACCAATTAAGAAAACATAATGGCAGAAAAATGAATGACAAACCAAATACGTCACCCTTGTACAGTAAAGATATATTGACAAAGAGTGCGCATACTTTCAAACTGGTGTTTTGAAAATTAGTTGAATTGTGGAACTCTAACCAATAGTTTTTAAAAGTTCATTCTTGGCCCAAGTCAGGACCTGTTTTTGCATTCAATTGCCATGGACAATTTGTGAAATCATCACATATCATTATAAGAATATATAAACTTATTCATACATCCTGATTGATTAGGGATAACCCTATTGGACTGTGACTATGACTGTAACTGTGACTATGACTGTGACTTAGGTCTTAACTAAATTATTAAACTTAAAAGTGTATTAATGCAATAAAGTACTTTGGATAAGGTACAAGCAAATGATATCCCTTTAAAAGCCTAATATTTCCTTATGTGCCTCAACTTATATCCTTTCTTTTTGTAAGATTCCGGTTCAATTTATGTTCTCATGAAAATTCAATTCCATAAATCTTCTTGTTCTAGTAGTAATAAATAATTTCAACTTTACAGTTCCGCGAACTAGTAAATTATAATTGTAAATTTCCTTGTGAAGTTGAACTTTTTCAATAAGCCTTTTTCTTTCTTTTTTCCCCCAATTCAAGCAAACCAAATAAACTATAACCCATGCTAATATACTTCTTTACTATTTAAATATGACATTCACCTCAATTCCCGCAACCAAAATTAATTAAACTCTCACACATTTAGTGAGCTTTTATACTTTTGATTCTCATATTAGTTGCCCTTCACTTAACTATGTCAAATCCCTAATGAGCTTTTTACCTTGGGGTAGTTAAATTAGTACAATAACTTGAACTAAGTCCATCAATACCTTAATTTGCCATTTTCATGCCTAAAATTCCTTATTTTACATTTTATTCCTTAACTCTTCTTCATAAATGCATTTGGACAAATTTACTATGAATTCATTATAAGATGTCATTTAACTCTTATGGTCCCTCTTTAACATAATCCCCTTAAACTCTAAATACCTATGTTAGTTGCTTGTTTCATAAACATTCATTGTCTCCATATAATCTCTATGTAATTACTCCTTGGCTCATGGAGTAGGTTTTCACATCCTTGAATTGAACTCGCAAAGTGGCAATCAATTGTGTCCATGCTCATTGATTTAGCTTGATCTAGCTAAGCAACTCCAATATGACATGAATACTTAGCAATGTGTTTAAATTACTTGCATCCAAGTTAACCCATTCAAAGAAATTAACTTCCTATTTTACATCACTTTAAATACTTAACATCTATCTCTTCTCCTTGCAAATCGACTCATTATACTAGGTTATTTTTCATCTACACTTAGGCATAGCGCCATTTAAACTTCTTGAAACTAACAAGTAACAAGAGGTCCAAACACAATTCCCTATCCAAGGTTCACAAACATGAACTAACCATCCAAAAAACATATTTGCATGCCCTAAATTAATCATGGTGTTGTGTACTTAACTTTAATTGCCTCTTAAAGCATGTTCATATAATGTGACCTATTCAACGACCATAATCACACATACTTCTAATTAGTTTCATCTTGGTAAGACTCAATTTAAACTTTCCATTACCCAATAATACAACCTTAATAATGAATGGTGTAATCTAAGCTAATATTTAACAAAATCAAAGTATTTTTCAATTCAAATGCGAGGATTACGAACTCTAGATGCAATTAAAAAGTGGGTAAAAAGAGGGGTTGCATTTGAGATAGAAGATGGGGAAAAAGTAAGTGGAGATGGAAGTGGAAGAAGATGGCAATCATTGTGGCCGGTTGAGCAAGTTTCATGTGACATGTGAGACTGACCTTGGCTTTAGGTAGTGGCTGAATGACTAGGGTCAAACAGGGCTTTCGTTTGTTTGCTTCTGATCGAGGAGAAGGGGTAAAGGAAGGAAGAAGAAGAGGCGGTGACTCAAATGCCAGTGGTTGGCTGTGCATTGGTGGTCACTAGTGCATCGGTGGTGTGACGAGGGCTTGGCTAGTGCAGCAGAGTGGGAGGGGGAAAGAGATCGACAGTGGGAAGAAGAGAGGAAGTGTGAAGGGTAGAGAAACCCCTTTTCCCATATTTTTATCTACTGCACGATAGCATACGCCCTCCCTTTTTTTGAGAGTCTAGTCAATTAACTCAAGTTTATCCAAATAGATTTTTATCATATGCTCATGCTAAAGAAATGGCCAAATGCCCATCACATTAATTTCTCTTTCTTTTGCCATTTTTTCCTTTCCTTAGTTATTAAGTATTGATTAATTTTTTTATCAACGATCTGTTTTATTTGGGCATTGTATCTATGTGTAAATATATGTTCGTCCTTATAATTATTTATGCCTCAATGTGTTTCTGCACTACAAAGAAAGTGACTCCTACCAACAGGGTGTAAACACAAATTTCGAGTCTAAAATAAATTAGACAAGAAATTAAGTAATAAATTGATTTTTTGTATTGATATTATAGAAATGGGTACAATCTCTGTATAATTATTACAAGAACAACTATAATAAATCCTCTGATTCGATCTCCTTGAATATTCTTGAATGAATTTGGTCTCGAGAGGGCCTAATAGGCTTAATCTCTGTCGAGCAAATAGTTTGATCTCTGAGATTGGACGACACGTGTTTGGAGTGCTTGTGACTTCTTCCAGAGAGAATTTTTGAGCTCTTGTGAGTTCTTCTGAATGCTGACCCCAAAATGAGAGGAGTAGCTCCCTTTTTATAGAGAAGTCCGGATTATGGTTTCTTCCTGATTATCTCTAAAAAGGAATAATAATCTATTTTCTGCGTCATTTGTGACACATGACGGTTTTTAATTGGTTGCAATAGTTCTCCATCAAATATTTAATTTACTTGACCACATTAATTGATTTGACATGTGGCGGAGTATAACTGGGCGAAATAAAAATATTTGATTTTCCACGTGGTGGGTCTTGATTGGTCGTTGAATTTTTTTACCTCCTACAAATGCCCCCTCGAGAGTCGGCCACGTAGACAAGCTTGAAGGTTTCCTTGTTTTGGAGCGGCTAAGTCTCGAACGCATGACAGATGCAAACAATCGGAAAACTGATGGATATATTTTTTTATTGCTAAGTAATTTGGTGACTTGACACTGACTCTTTTTTTTTTCTACGGACCCCAGTTTAATGAGGAGAACTTGACAAGGTGTGCCAATTTGACGAACCCCCCTAAATGGACTTAGGATTGATAGATATCGGGACTCGGAAAAATAACTTAAGGCCCACGAAGCCCTTTTTTTTCCTTGGTGGTTCCATAGCATTCCTCTTTTTTCTTTATTAAAAAAAAAATTAATCCCAAATGGATGACACAGTTTGGGTACCTCACGCAGGACCTTGATCTTGGTGTGTTTTTTTTTTTTTTTTTTTGGTGATACGTTGGGCTTAGGATTTGTGATAAAAAGTTATCAACAATTTTTGATAAAATTCATCCAAAATTTAAAGGGATAAGATCTGAATGTTTGTGTTTGAGTAGAAATTGAAAATTGGGTGAAACGTTGTACAAATATATGGCATGTTGCTCCCAATTGTTGTCACCTTCATCTGATGCTTTTCTTTTTTATAATTTTCTATTGACACTTTTCCCCAAAAAAAATGGTCAGAGTGTGAATTCATAGTTGTTCATTGATAGCGGCTTCTTTTCTTTTGCACTTGGAGCTTATCGCCGAAGAAGCCACAGCTGTTGATCCAAAGAACAGGGTGATCTCGCACCGGCTTCATTGTGGTTTTTTCCTGATCTTCTGACTACAATTGGAGAATATCTGGAATTAGTGAGATAGAAATTGATGGCGTGATTTCTAAGCAATCGAGATGATGAAATTTATTTAAAATCGGAAAAACTAAATTGGGGCTTTTTCGGGATCTGATGACAAAAATCAGGCTTGAATGGGGAACAAGGAAGTTGGTGGATGACGATTGGAATTATCAATGTTGATCATGATGACTGCTCCTTAATTTGATCTCATCTAAACTGAACCTTGACTTTAAAAAAAATTAAAAGGAAGCACGGTCAAAGTGAGGAGAGAGAAAAGTGAATCTGAGAGAGAAAGAAGCAACCATGTCTGTCCCCCTTTTTTTTCCTTCCATAAGCTCTTTGACCTGTATCTCAACCTTCTCCTGCCTCACCTCGTTATTGATTTCCATCTCTTTTTTAGATGCAATAATTGCTGCAACGTTCTTTTTGTTTTTGTTTTTTTGATTAAAGCATGTGATTTGAGAACAATTTCAGATTGGGATTCCAAGCTAAGACTCCAACCTTTTTCTCTGTTTTCAGTAACCCTCACTTCATCAACGTTCTGATGCTTCCAACTTCTCTTGGTTTTTCTTTCTTTTTTTTTGTTTTTGGTTTTCCATGGCTCATGAGGAGAGAGAAGGAGCAGAGGGATGAGAGAGAAGGAGCAGGGATGACAGTAATTCTATAGTACATACCCATGTACCTAACTATGTACACGCCTATATAAGAGGGTGTGTACTGTGTTCCAAAAATTCTTAGATACAAACTTATGTATTCTAGCATGGTACACACCCTATTATATAGGTGTATACATAGTTAGATACATGGGTATGTACCATAGAATTTTTGCAGGGATGAGAGAAAGAGGGAGGCGTTCAGCATTCGGGAGCCTCCATTTACTTTTTTGCAAATTAGCGTCAAATTATCATAAGGTGTTGGTCTGATCAGATGGTGACCTTGTCGAAATTTGCCATTTTATTTGCCTCTGCGGCCCCGAAAATCTTGAGCAGGCCTGGAAAGTTTTTTGAGAGCCCCTTTCCTGAGTTTTCTTCCTTTTTTATCCTCCTTTTTTTCTTCGTGGTTTCTTTACGTTGCTCCATATGTGTGTATCATATGAATTTTCCCTTTTTTTCACATAAATTAACACCCTTTTTTTGTAGAATTGTCATCAGAAGCGTTGAAAGCTTTGAACACTGGACTAAGGGATTATTCTGCCTCAATTTGCAATAAAAAGTACGAAGTCTTCTTACGTTGGGATGGCTTGCCCACATGGGCTTACCATAGCTCCCTCTTTACGAATTTTTAGACCTTTGGATGTCTTGCCTGTAAGGATCCACCACAGGCCGCTTTTTATTATTCAACTTTCGACCTTTAGATGTCTTGCCTGCAAGGGTCCACCATAGGTCGCCTCTTATTATTCAACTTTCGACCTTTGGATGTCTTACCTGCAAGGGTCCACCATAGGTTGCCTTAAAGGGTCCACCATAGGCCGCCTTTTATTATTCAACTTTCGACCTTTGGATGTCTTGCCTACGAGAGTCCAGCATAGGTCGCATCTTATTATTCAATTTTCGACCTTTAAATGTCTTGCCCGTAAGGGGTCCACCATAGCCCGCCTCTATTGGTAGAGAGTTAATCAACTCCCCCGAAAAAGTTTATAGCTTCCTGATTGAATTACTTATTTCTCCATTTGCCACTTGCGGTAGCTTTCGTTGTAACGCAGCACCTTTTTTTTAGGCTTGTCCATATATGGCTACCTTTTCTGACGAGTCTTATAATAAACGACAATATTTGACTATTTGTGCATTCGCCTGGGGAATAAAGATGTAAAGGAGACAAAACTCGTAAGCCCATAGCTCACTTTTCCGAATTAAAATGTCACAAAGGTCCACCAAGCCTCCTTTCTTGGTCAAATGAAATTTTGAAGACAGGAGAAATATTTTTACTGTCGAGTCACCCCGATGCCCAAGAGAGTGCCCCATCGTATCATCTATTGCATCATGGCATAGATACCAAGCAGAAATCATGGGAGAAGCTTCCATTTCAGGGGGAGTTTTCTTATACGCTTCTCTATTGGGAATGGTTAGAGGATCTTCTCACCCGCTGTCGAGACTTGCTAGTCGCTAATCATTTATTCGATGCCCTTTAAACATTGCTCTTTGTTTATGACAAGTGTCAAAATATTATTTGAGTGATATGCGAGTATTGGTGCCCCGAAACAAACTCTTTGCATACTTTGAAAGGTGAAGTATCAATTTCTCTACTGGACATGCATGGCTTCCTCGGGCTTTCGTTATCAGGTTTCCTTTATGATGAAATTGGTCCTTCATCCAAAGAACTCAAAGCCAGCTTGGGAAGGAGTTGCACTCATCTATTTACGGCATACGACATTCTTTGACAACGTTTTGATCACAAACCAACCATAGAAGAGTAGATCGCATTTTGGTTCCGTGGCCAGTCAAATATCACGTTCCCATGAAATCAGATTGCCGAAGCCGAGTCCCTCTCCCAACCAATATATCTTTGACTACTGCAGTTCATGGATGAAATAAGTCTCATGCCATCTTTGATGAGTTGGGTGTGCCCAAAGGCGACCGTACAGAGACTTTCCTTGCGGCCTTTTATTCATGCTGGTTGTGCCTCTTCATACTTTCAATACGAGATGCTGGTTGCATTCGACATGGGACCTTCTTAATAGCATCGAGTATGTAAAGAGGCTAGGCATATTGTCTTTCTTCGACCATCCTCGCGAGCATTTATAGAGGTCTTAGCAAAATTTATCGCTTTGCTCATTTGGCAAGAAAAGGAGGTCATATCCCATAGCATTTTCTTTATGCTTAGGTAGCTAAATATTACTGAACATATAACTTTGATGATAATGTCTCATCCAACCTAAGAATGCCCAAATTCAGTGGCTTCAGTCAAGCTAAACATTTGACCTAGATGAACCACGTGAGCTCATCAGTTCGGGGAGTGATTTTTGTTGGAATTCTTCTATAAGCCATCGAATCAAAGAGACTCTCATCGACAATGGCCAACTGTCACGGGCTGACTTTGCTTATTTTGCTAGCATTCGTTCGAGTTACGTCTGCTGTCGTTAGGGGGATAGTTTTGTTATGGAGCATTATTGCCCCCATAGGTTCAGCAGACAATTTGGCTTTCATCAAAACATTCCTGCAAACATAGATTTCTCCATTCTTCCGAGTTCAAAGATTATGCTTCGGCTCCATCAAGCGTGCGTACGCTATGGAACGAATCCTCAGGTGTTATTTCTGGGTTAATGTCCTTCTTTAGAGAAGAAGTTCACTCGTCACTTCCAAAAGTGGTGGTCTAAAGTGTTCCTTACTTCATCAGATACCTATTCTGGAGGGAAATCAAGAAGGAAGAGAGACATCTCTTCTGACCAAAATAATCAAAGGGATGAAGGTCCTTCCGGCTCGAAGCCTAAATTAAAGATCGTTCACTCTCAAAAGCCTTTAAGATCTCATGTTCTTGAAACTAAAGACGACACTCCCCAGACAACGATCCTAGGAGTAGGTGCTGCCATCTCAGTCGCACCTATCTCTGCCATCCCCATTTAGAGTGTCGATATGCCAGCAAAGGCCCCAGATGAGGTTAGACTTACTCCTGAGCCTTCACCTACTACAGCCTGTAGACGAAAGCTGAAGTCTATTGTCATTTGTACTCCTGATGAATAGGGTATATCCAATGTCCAAGGAAGCAAGTTGAATTATGGGAAGAAGAATTTCCCGCCTCCAGACGGTGTAGAAAATATCATGGACATCTTGGATTGTGATCCCAACCCCACTAAATGCATGGTGATAAATGCTTCCTTTTTTTTTTTTTTTGAAATGCTTACCTCAATGTCCCTTATTTGAACCCTTATTTTCTTTTAAAAGGGAGAAAGTAGTGACATGAATTTTAAGGAGAAACTGGCATACGTTCCTCTACCATCAGGAAGTCACTGTTTCCCCTCAATTGAGCATTTATTATCCCTTGGGCAGGATTTCCTTGGCAATGATTTATGTCTCAACGACTCGAAGAGTATTTGTACCCCAAACGATGACGACGAAGCTGAGTCTACCCCCAAGGCAGATGCTCCATGAGTGCCCCCACTATGCCCTTCAAGAGCTTTGCAAGATGTTTTTATCTTCAACGTTAATGCTGTCATGAGAAAAGTAAATAAGAGTGGAGCTCAGATGACAGGTTGAGTTATTCTTGACAAGGTGTTTCGCACCCCTTTTGAAAGGCTTCATTACCTTAAGGGCGAGTTCGACAGCCTTTACAACCTCATCAATGAAAGAGGAGGTGGTGCTACTCCTTTAAAGAACAAAGTTGAAAGGCTAATCCACCAGGCATGCAACCTCAAAGCTCTGCAAAGAGCTACTTTAACCGAATGACTATCGAGGTGTGAGAGAGTTACCGTTAGAGGTCGGTACCAAACTCAACGAGGCTTCCCATCAGCTGGCCGTAGAAAGCACCCATTATAGTGCGCTCAAGGCTAAGCTGGGGCAAGTGGATTCTAGGTGCGAGGAACTGTTGAAAAAGTTGCAATCCTTAGACGTTCAAAGGAAGGACCTCAGTTGTCAAGTTGTAGCTAGCGAAGATTTGCTTCAAGAAGATGAGCTGGCTGTCATCGACTTAAAGGGTCAGATTGACACTCTCAATGCGATTGAAGTCATAGACCCGACCACCCAAGCTAATCTGGAGAAGACTGAAGCTTATGTAAAGGAGTCTTTTGAAGATTTGAAGACCTTCCAATGGACACCATAGCCTTTTTTTTTTGATATAGATTCATTACATATATTTTTTTAATGAAATAAGCTTGATGTCGATTCAACGAGTTTTGAATGAAAAATTCCAATCCTTTTTCCTTAATTGCTGCACAAATGCCATGGTCAATTTGTCTTCTTATTGGGTTACACCATCATTGATACCATGTTAAATCATTATGCCCTTTGTTCAAAAACAAGCTATCAATAACTTGGAATCCGGCAAACCACAAATTAAGTCAAAAGACCCTTCTTATTAAGCATAAACAACCTTATATTTTTTGAATCTTTTTGTGGCTGTGTCCTGATACATACTCGAATTGTCTACATACCTAAAGGGTGCAGAACATCCTAGAGGGTCAAGCCATACGTAGCTCAAAGAACAAGCACAATTTTTTGTTTGGCCGTTCACAGTTTACACTCTTGCGAGCTAGGAGTAGTACAAAGTTTTTTTTTTTTTGATTTGTTTTATTTGTTTTGCATGGATGGGCAATTTAGGCTCTTGCTTAGGAGCTTACAAGTACCAATGCATCAAGGATGGTAAAGCTTCAGGAACTTGCCATTTGTAGGCCCTACTTATACTCCATCAGTGTTGACTATCTTATAAGCGCCATTTGTGTAGTCTTCCTGAACCACGTAAGGACCATCCCACTTGTTCTAGTCTTGTGTGGAACAACGATTGGCCTTCTTACCATGAGCACTTGATCTACGACTTGAAATGAATGCGGACATACCTTTTTGTTGAATGCTCGTGATAAGCGAGCTTGATAGCATTCCAATTTTCGTTGCGCTTGGAGTCTTTTCTCATCAAGAGCCTCGAGCTCAGCCAAATGAAGCTTGTGATTTTCATCTTCAGTTAAACTTTCTTGTATGGTAATGTGTAGTGAACGGATTTGAATTTCTAAAGGCAATACCACTTCAACCCCATACACAGGAACAAAAGGAGTCAATTGAGTTGGCATCTTGTACGAGGTTCTGTATGCCCAAAGAGTCTCTCCTAATCTTTCATGCCAATCTCACTTTGACTTTGCCACCACTTTGCTTAGTAAGTTGCAAAGTGTCTTACTGAAAGCCTCAGCTAATCCATTTGCAGGTGTATTATACATTGAAGATTTGTGCTGAACAAACTTAAACTTTCTACAGAGATCATTTACCAGCTTGTTGACAAATGGTTTGCCATTGTCGGTGATAATGTATCGAGGCACACCATATCGGTAGATAATGTGTGTTTGAATAAATCAACAATATTTTCCTTTTTGACTTCTCTTAGTGGAATTGCTTCCGTCCATTTAGAAAAGTAGTCCGTTGCTATCAAGATGTACGAATGACCAGCAGAAGATTTCGAAGTGATGGGTCCCATAACATTGAGCCCCCAAGCTTCAAATGGCGAAGATGCCATGGTTGGATGGAGTAGTTTCAGAGATTGATGAATGAAATTTGCATAAAACTGGCAAGGCTCATACCTCTTTTGCATAGTCAATGCAGTCTTGCACCATGGTAGGCCAATAGTAACCCATCCTCTTAATTCGATCATGCAATTTGGGCCCTACTTGGTGTGCACCACATATTCCTGAGTGTGCTTCCTCCATTGTTTGTCTTGCCTCTTCGTTACCTAGACATTGCAACCAAATGCCCAAAAAGGAACGCCGATAAAGACTCCCATTGAAGTAAAGGAAGCAGGGACCTCTTCGTTGGATTTCTATCTTATGCTTTGGATCGTTAGGGAGCTTCCCATGCTGCAAGTAATCAAGGAGTGGTTGACGCCAATCTTCTCCATCTATTTCTTGAGCACTGACTGCATTGACGTCTTCCTCAAACTCTTCGTCTAGGAGTGCAACGACCCATCGATTACAGAAGGGAACATTTATGTTTTCTTCTACCCCCAGTGCCAAAGTGGCTGTAAGATTTGCAAGTGCATTAGCTATCTTGTTGGCGCTCCTAGGAACATGCTCTAATTTGACGGTGTCAAGCTTGCATAACAATCATGAGGCACACCTGTAGTACGAAATGAGATCATCCTTTTTCACTTCATACTCTTCGAGGAGTTATTTGATGACTAATTATGAGTCACTATAGATATCAAGATCTTTGATTCCCATTTCAATAGCCATTTGAAGGCCTAAGATTAACGCCTGATACTTAGCCATGTTATTTTGAACAAAATTAGGTTAACACGAATGAATAGGTGAGGACATGCTTTTCAGGGGAGATAAACACTACACCAGCACCAGCCCCATTGTTTCTTGCGGCTCCGTTGAAGTACATTTCCCAAGGTGGGAGAATATTGACAAAGAACACATCTTCACCTGGGAAGTCATCGTTTAGCTCCCACTCATCCGGAATTAGGTGATCTGCTAAGAAATCCACTAGCGCTTGCCCTTTGACTGCCTTCTAGGGCACATAGACAAGATCATGCTACTTCAAGATCATAGCCTACTTCACAAGTCACCTACTGAGAACTGGCCTTGACAAGATGTACTTGATGGGGTCAGCTTTAGAAACCATTTGCACTATATATGCCTGCATGAAATGTCTTAGTTTTTAAATGACAAATACGAGTGACAAGCATATCTTTTCCATGGGAGAATACTTTAATTTAGCCCCAACCAACGTACAGCTTAAGTAGTACAGAGCTACTTCTTTTCCTTCCTCATTCTTTTGAACACATAATGCTCCCAATGACTATAGAGGATTTGACAAGTACTTCTTAATTTTCTCAAAAGCTTTGCGGCATGACTCGTCCCATTCAAAAGGTGCTCCTTTTTTCATGAGGTGGCTAAAGGGATGACAACGACCAGCGAGATTTGATATGAACCTTCAAATATATGCCAAGCGACCTTGAAGACCACGAAGCTCTTTGAGATTCTTAGGCACAGACATTTCTTAGATTTCTTTGATCTTGGATTGGTCAATCTCTATCCCCTTATGGCAAATGACAAATCCCAGGAATTTTTCAGAAGTGACACCAAATGCACACTTAAGTGGGTTCATCTTCAGCTGACATTTTTACAGTCATTCGAGGACCCTATGAAGACCCTGAATGTAGTCGAATTTCCTTTTAGATTTGACCACTAAGTCATCGACGTAACATTCAACTGTCTTATGGAGCATATCATCAAAAATATTTTGCATTGCCCTTTGATATGTCGCCCCCAGATTCTTTAGACCGAAGGGCATCACTTTATAGCAGAAAGCCTTTGGGTGTACGAAAGGCTGTGGCCTCCTGGTCTTCTGGTGCCATTTGGATTTGATTATACCTCATAGTACAATCCATGAATGATAACGCCTCGTGTCCCGCAGTCGAATCAATCATGAGCTTGGTGATGGGCAGCGGGAAGTCATCTTTCGGGCATGCGTCATTGAGATCCCGAAAATCTACACAGATGTAAAGTTGTCCATTTTTCTTCCCTATGGGGACAACGTTTGCAATCTAGGTTGGATACTTTACCTTCGGAATGAACCCCGTTTCAATAAGCTTATTAACTGCTTTTTCAATTTCGGATACCAACTCTGAACGAAAACGCCGCTGGGGATGATTTTTTGGAGTTACACCCTTTTTGATGGATGGGCGATAGACTGCCACTTTAGGATTAAGCCCTGGCATTTTCTTGTAGCTCCATGCAAACACGTCCTTATACTTCGAGAAGAGATCAAAGTACTAATTTTATTCCTCGGGTGTCAATAATGAACTTACGTAAATTGGGCAAGGTTCCGTGGTAGTTCCAAGATTCAATTCGTTTAGATCATCTACCGTAGCTTAGCCCCCATCCTCAAGGGTTTTAGGAGTTTCTACAAGCTCTATCTCTGAATCTGAATCCTCGTATTCTCGGATTGTGATATGATGAGAAGAAGCCACCTGATCTTGCCCTTTTATCCTTGCTAGAGTCAAAGTTACTTTGTTGACTAGTGAAGATCATAGCGCGCCTTCTCACTCTTAATGAACCTTTTGTCTTGACGTCCAGGGTTGAAAATCGCTTCATTCGTGAAGGGATAGAACTTTGTACCTCATTTGTATCACCCAGATGATTAAATACGGAACTTTTGGGCTCCTGAGATGGTGCTTTAGGGGGCTCTGTTCCCTTCTTGATCCTTTTGAACACTGAAAGCTCTAGTCCTACCCCAATTTTAGTAAAGACAGATAGACGTCTTATTGAAATGGATGATTGTAATCTATCGAATATAGAGGTCCTCGTGCTAGGTGGATTATCCTCCTCTTCACTCCCATCTATCTCTTCTACGGACATGTGTTGGACTGCCGACTGCTTGTTCTTTCATCGCCCCGAGATTTTGATTGGCTGCAGTGGCGCATAGCCAAGTTCGTGTTTAGAGACACCTACTGAACCTTTGCTCTCGGATTAGTTTTTGATTTTCAGTAAGAGCATGAGGCTTGACTTCGATTATCTTCCCTAAGGTATTGGGATTTCGGAAGTCATAACTGACTCTTTCTATAAGCTTGTACGCATTTAGATCACATCCCTCTTTGTTATGTGTATGTGGCAAGCGTTCCTTCTCTTTCAATAAAGCCTTAGAAGAAGAGACAAACCAAGGGAGAGACAGTCTGCTCACCTTTAGCTGGTACACCTTTTGTGTTGGCAACATGGCATTTCTTTTAAGGGCACCCAAGCTTGCCTTGCTAGCGATTCTGATAATCTTACCTTCAGCCCCTCCATTTATAACTCCACTGAAGGGCGATTCTCCTTCCTTACGATGGGATTTTGGAACATACCTCAAAACTGGTGTCATGGAGTTTGTTGAAGCCACCACCTGTCTTGCAACCTGTTTAGCGGGCTGTATTTCGCTAACTTGTTTATCGTTCCCTTTGCCCTGTTGTTGCTGTTTTGCACCATTGTGCCTCATTGCCACCTCTGCATCCTTAGTAACTTTTGAGTCACCTTTACCTGTGGAGGATTGTTGATATCATCATCTCTTTAGGTTCTGAACCTTCTTCAAAGAATTTAGCATCGGCGAAATGTGACTGTGCCTTAATGAATGGCCTAACATCACCATTATTCTTCCTTTCTCCTCCATGATAGTACTTAAGACATTGGTGGAGAGTTAAAACTACTATTCCATGCTCGTGAAGCCATGGGCGCCTGAGCAACAGTTTGTAGGAAGTTTTAGAGTCAATTACATGGAAAATTGAAAATGTTGATAGGTCTCCCATTATCAGTTCAAGGCGACTCATGTCGATCGCGCGTTGACTCTCTAGGCTAAATCCTTAGATCACCATCCGAGTCTTAGAAAGCTCTTCCACCATGATCCCTAAGTCATTCATTGTAGACTTAGGCATGATATTAACAGCTGACCTTCCATCTATAAGGATCCGTTTGACTTTTTGTTCCCTAATGTGGCCGGTGACGAGCAGAGGGCGATTATGAGGCTTGGAGCCTAGCAGTAGGTCATCATCGGTAAAGGTGATGGCGGTGTTACAAGCAGCATAATGAGCAACATCCTTGATTAGCCAACATCTCTTACCTTGTCAGCATAAAGTTATGGGTGCTGCAAGGCAACAACAACATGCTATTGTATCTCTTCTGGCAAGTTGAAGATTTGCCTCTAATCCTTACATATCGGTAAAGTCTCTAAAATAGTTAGAGTCTTATTGTCATCTTTTGGAGGTTTCTCCAGCTTTTCTTCCTCCTCATCTTCCTTGTCCTCCAGCTCATAACGTGAAGTCATATTAACAGTGACCTTCTCAAAAATCCCACTGGAAAAAATTCCTCCAGGGTGATAAGAACAAGCGGCTCCTATTTGAGTAGATCGATAGGCTGAATTTCCTGCCTCTTGTTTGTCTTTGCCTTTTTCTTTCCTTTTGCGCATTGAGGATTCTTCCTTCTATCTTGTCTTTTTCTTCGATGAAGGGTGCGCTTGAGCTTGTTTTGGATTCCTTGGCCTCCTTTGAGCGACGAGTGTCCATCATTCTTCATCCTCAATTGGAGAAGGATTGGTCTTCACCATCAATCCCTGAACCATTAAGGGGACAACGATGGGTTCCAGGCTTCAAAACTGAATAGTGAATAGTTCTTCTCTTTGAGAGGCAATTATGCTACTCTCCCTTTGCTCATGAGATCGAGTAGGCCCTTACTGCCGTAATACAAGAGAGCACTCCACCTCAGCGGAAATATGATTAGTCCCGGCGAAGTCATCTAAGTCCAATATAATCCTCCCATCCCTAGCTAGCTTCATAATACGTTCCTTCAACGTAATGCACTTTTCGAGGGGATGGCTAATGACTCGATGATAGCAACAGTACTTTGGGTCAGTAGTCCTTCTAGCCTCTTTAGGCCGTTTTGGTGCAGGGAGTTTAATAATCCCATTCTCAAGCAAATCGTCCAGCATTCCTGACAAGTCCGAGTTAGGAAATGAGTATTTCTTATCTTGAAGATCCTTTAGCGTAGGTCGCTTCCTTCCACCATCCCTGAAGGATGATCCTTTTTTTTCTTCTGGCTTAGATTTCCCTGAAATCCGTACAGGTTCCTCAGCGGAAGTGGCCATGGATTCCTTTGTCAGTGCCTTCGAAAGCTTAGAGCTCTTCTTGGTCTCACCTTTGTCCTTCTTAAATTCATAAGAGGTAGCTGACTTACCACGGTAGTTCACCATCGTCATTTCCATGTCATGCGCTTTGGTAGCTAGTTCTTGGAAAGTCCTTGGCTTACTCATCTGTAAAACATATAGCAAGTCCCACTCTATGAGCACACATTTCTATAACGGAGGCCTCAGACAAATGATCCTTGCACTCAAGGATCAGAGATCTCCAACGATTAATGTAATCGAGGACAGGTTTATCCTTCCACTGCTTAGTATTTGTCAATTCTGTCATACTAACAGTGCATTGAGTGCTGTATAATCTGTTGAGGAACTCCTGCTCAATTTGCTCCCAACTATTGATGGATTCAAGCTCCAAGTCAGTATACCAGTCGAAAGTAATACCTTTAAGGAATCGGACAAACTACTTCACTAATTGGTCCCCTTCAGTTCCAGTATTACTGCATGTTTCGATGAAATGTGCAATGTGTTGCTTGGGGTTGCCTTTCCCATCGAACTAATTAAACTTGGGGGGTTGATAGCCATGGGGCATACGAAGCAGGTCAATCCTCTTAGCATAAGGCTCCGTGTACAAGTTTGTCTTGTGACTTCCTCCGCCTAGCTAAGCCTTAACCGCATTCGTAATTAAGCTTTGAATTTGCTCAGCAGACATTGAACCCAACGTAGAGTCCTTTGGCATGCGTATGTCATCAAATTCTTCATTGTGATTAGACTCCTTGTCAGAATCTTCGTAGCTGGGGTGCTTAAAAGCTTCAGATGACTTCTTCTCTAATTTCTTTATCAACTCAGCAATCTGCTCACTCTGACGATTGATTTGAGCATTCTTTTCTGCACTCTTTTTAGAAAATCGATCCAACGTAGCCTTCATGCTTGCAAGTTGTTCCTCAAAGTTGGCAACCTCCGTCACCATAACTGGCATAATGACAGTGTCAGAGGATTTAGCTTCAGCATGAGAAGAGAGTGATTTTTTTGACGATGTCGAAGAGGAATCACTACTCGAATAACCACATCTTCCAAACCAAAGGGCTGAAAGGTAGGGTTGGTATGAGTTTGGAGTTCATCCATCCCACGAGGCATCGCTTGCGGCATGTTGAGGCTGGCAATAGACTTTTGCTTCAAAGTAAGAGAAGCATCTTGGTTGACTCCATCAGAAATTTTAGAGTCAAAATTTTGAATCTTACGTGACTGCAACGGTGCAGTCACAACTGGTTGTCCTATGGTAATTGTGACAATAGCTTTTGCCATACTTCTAGTCATAATCCCGCCAGATGCGGTGCTAGCAGTTGCCGATCCCTGAGATGTGGATCGGATAGCTTTGCTTGAAGCTTGAGAGGTAGCGTTCTTAGGGGCCATGTGGTCTTAAATGAATATAAGATTTGTACCTTTGAGAAAAGATGAGAGGCAGAGAGGTCCCACCGAGCATGCTCAAAATTTGTAAATACAAATTTCGAGCCTAAAATAAATTAGACAAGAAATTGAGTAACAAATCGAATTTTTGTATTGATATTATAGAAATGGGTACAATCTCTGTATAATTATTACAAGAACAAGTATTGTTGGGAATGTCACACATGAGTAAAGAAGTCCCACATCGGGAGTTTGAGAAGAAGGTTCATGGTATATAAGTCAAGTGGGCCACTCCTCCTATTACCAATTGGTTTTAGGATAGAACCTCACTTGGGCTTGTTGCCGTGGACCTTGGTTGAAGTGGGCTCCCTCCTTGGATCTCCCTAACAAGTGGTATCAGAGCTTTGGTTATAGGATGTCTTCTATCATGAAGGTAGATATTCAGAAATTCAATGGGGAGATTAGTTTTAATCTCTGGAAGGTGCAGATGAGAGCAGTTCTCATTCAGTACGGGTTGCGGAAGGTTCTGAAGGGACCTCACGTGAAACCTGAGAAGATGACAGAAGAACAGTGGGCTGAAGATGTGAAGAAGAGACGTGGGTCGTTGACGGAGGACGAATGGGAGGAACTGGAGCTGAAAGCGGCTTCAGCCATACAGTTGTACTTGGCACCACATGTCCTGCGAGAGGTACTTGATAAGACAACTGCGGTGGATCTTTGGGCTCGGCTGGAGGAACTCTACATGACGAAGAGCCTTGCTAACAAGATCCGTTTGAAGGAAAGGTTGTATACCTTTCGTATGGCTGAAGGTACCCCTGTCCAAAAGCATTTGAATGAGTTTAACTCTATTCTTGTTGACTTGGAGAGTCTAGATGTGAAAGTTGAGGATGAGGATAAGGCTATTTTGCTTGTTGTGTCGTTACCCCCTTCTTATAAACACTTTAAGGAGATTATGCTATATAGTAATTCTAATACTATATCGTTTGAAGATATTAAGTCAAACCTGTTGTCTAAGGAGAAGTTTGATCTTGACATTCATACTGATTCTGCTGAGGGATTAGCAGTAAGGGGTACAACAACTGAAAAGGGGAACGGTAATAGGAGTAAGAACGGTTCTAAGTCTAAAAATCCTCATGCTGATAAGACCTGCAATTACTGTGGTAAATTGGATCATATTGTTGCTAACTGCTGGAAACTGCAAAAGAAGAGGGAGAAAGAAGAAGATAATTCTCAGGAGTCTGCTGAAACTTCGTTTGTTGAATCTAATTCTGATGGTGACGTTCTGTTTGCTACCTCTACTGAAGGGGGGAGCGATTCTGATTGGATTCTTGATTCTGAGTGTACCTATCATATGTGTCCTCACAAGGATTGGTTTTCAACATATGATCCAGTTGACTCAACTGTTGTTCACATGGGCAATAATTTCCAATGTAATGTAACTGGAATTGGTACTGTTAAAATCAAGACTCATGATGGTGTTGTCAGGACTTTATCGAATGTTCGTCACGTTCCTGACTTGAAGCGTAACCTCATCTCGTTGGACACCCTTGAATCCAAAGGGTGCAAATATTCAGCTGAAGGTGGAGTTCTGAAGATCTCAAAGGGTAGTAGGATTCTGCTGAAGGGTTTGAGGCAAGGAGGCCTCTATGTCTTGCAGGCATTTACTGTGACAGGTTATATAAAGGAAAGTTCATATAAGTCATCTCCCAGAGCTAAGTTCAAGCATTACTTGGACTTAGTTAGTATTCGCAGTATTTGAGCGCCCTTCGGGGCATTGCCCCTTGGAAGGGGCGTCACCCTTCGGGGTGCGATGACGAAGTCAGAGAGCAGTGTTGGATTTTGGTCCAAGGTGGAGATTGTTGGGTTTATGGCCCAAATCCCTTTTACCGGCTACTTGGAATCTAAGATCATATTGTGTGTTTGAGATATTCTATATTATGGAAATTATATTATTTTCATATTTTGGGTTGAAGATTTTTTTCTTTTTTGAAAAGATGAGGTTTGGTGATCAAGATAGCATGGTGGCTAGGGTTTCCTCATCCTAGCCTTCCTGCCCCTATATAAAGGGGACATACCTAGGATCTAAAATCACTCCAATACTCATACATACATTGAGAGGTAGAAGTACTTTGTGAGAGATTACAATAGAGAGGTTGTAATTCTGCTCTTAGATCAAATCACTGTGGTGATTGTGATCGTGTTGTATTCTTCCTACTCATAGTGAATTGTTCTGGTACTGTCGCCGTCTGTGGTTTTTCCCGCATTGGGTTTTCCACGTTAAATCTCTTGTCTTCTTATTTCTGTTTTCTGTTATTCACTTGAATTCTGAATCTCTAACTCATCCTATCGCTTCCGCTATTATTATGGCTCTAATATTATTCCTAACAAGTATAATAATCTGCTGATTCGATTTCCTTGAATATTCTTGAATGAATTTGGTCTCGAGAGAGGGCCGAATAGGCTTAATCTCTGCTGCGCAAATAGTTTAATATCTAAGATTGGACGGCACGTGTTTGGAGTGCTTGTGTCTTCTTCCAGAGAGAATTTTTGAGCTTTTGTGAGTTCTTCTGAATGTCGATCCCAAAATGAGAGGAGTAGCTCCTTTTTTTATAGAGAAGTCCGGATTAGGGTTTCTTCTTGATTATCTCTAAAAAGGAATAATAATCTATTTGCTACATCATTTGTGAAACGTGGCGCTTTGTAATTGGTCGCAATAATTCTCCATCAAATATTTAATTTAATGGACCACTGTAATTGATTTGACATGTGGTGGAGTATAATTGGACGAAATAAAAATATTTGGATTTCCACGTGGCAGGTCTTGATTGGTCGTTGAATTTTTTTGCCTCCTACAAGGGGTTATGTGTTGGTATAAGCTATTTTTCTGTTGGTAAAATGTAATACCAACAAATAAATATCTGTTACTAAACAGTTGGTAAAAATCTTAATGGTAAAAGTTTTACCAACAGACATTAGCATATGTTGCAATTGATCACTATACCAATAGATTTGTTTGTATAGGAATTATTATAACTTTACCCAATAGAACCTTATTTGTTGCTAATGTCACGTTTTACCAACACAAAACATTGTTAGTAATGTGTTTTCCAACACTGCAAACAAAATTTTTCTGTTGGTAATAGTTTTCCCGCCTCACTCGATTGATGTTGTCCAACCAAAGAATCTGTTGGTAATGGGATTGCTAACCTCCATGATCAACATATCTATTGGCGATAATCATAAATAATTGATGTATAACTTCTTTTCACAATGAATTTATTAATATCGTCAAAATTACACCTAGACGTAAAATAATTTGGCAATATGCTAGTCCAAACATAATAGAACTAGTAAAATTAAGTGAATAAATTTTCAGCACCCATTATTCATTAAATATGCACGACAAGAAAAGTAGGTTTTATCAACATAACTATAGTAATTAAAAAGTTTGATTGTTGGTGAAAGTGAATATTTTCAACATACCAGCATATGAGTTGGTGTAAAAGGCTTGATTTTATTTAGCGGGGAAGAGAGATGAATACTTACAACACGTAAACTTTATTTGTTGGTACTTGGTAGAATACCAAGAGCTGTTTTATGTGTTGATACCACCTTTGAAATACAAACAATATTTATCAATTGGTATTACTTTTGAGATATATTATTAGATTACCTTTTTTTTTTTTTCAAAAAACCAGAAACTTTTTTTTAATAGGAAGAAACCTGGTTGGTATTACTTCTGACATGGGATTATATATCTCTATCATGGTAAAAATGATTACATCATTGGATTTTAATTGCTGTTGAAAGTAACTTATTTTTTGGTGTAGAGACGAACTGATTTCATAAACAAGAGAAGCAACTCAAGTACCCCTATGATTTGGTGGATTTGCGTTTAGTGTACTAATTGAAAATAAAAAATGAAAATAAATTTTGATTTAAAAAATCATATATTGAATTGTTTTGATAAAGTGATAAAAAATTGAAGGGAAATAAATGAATAAAAAGTTTTTTCTTTTCATTCTGTTTCGCTGGATGGCAGTCTTGGTTTTCTCACGAGTGAGGTCCTTAGTCCCAAAGGCTCGAACCCTTTTTCTTTAGCATTGTTAATGTCTAAGAGGGTCGGGGCGGCAATGATGAGTCAGAGACAGTAGTGGTTAGCAGTCGATGTTGAGAAGGCCCCACATAGAATTATACAAAGAAGAGCATAATCTTTCCTCAGGCTAGTTACTCTGACGCCCTCTATCCTTGTCTCACGTATTTGCCTTCGTTGGAACTTCTCCATAATCTACATCGTTCATCGCTTAATTAACAACGATTGGTCTCTTTCCACTCAATTTTCTCTCTATTTCAGTCATACTTTCTCTCCCTAGGGTTTTGATTTAAGGTTTGACTTGATTTGAGACTAGTTGGCTACAATTGGTGATTCTTTTAGATTGAATGACTCTTTGAGATTTTTATGTGGCTAATCTTATTGTTATTGTGTCTAGTTTGACATAATTGATTTGATTAACAATAGTCGTAGGATTTTGGTTATATGGTTGTTTCTCAATATTCAAAAGAATTCAAAGTGATTTACGATATATGATTATCAATAAGTCTATGTATTATGATTTTGGTGCTCATGACGATGGCTAATACAACATAACCCTTAATTAGATTGGTGCACATTGCAATCCTCCCTTCCTTAGGTTAAAGAATAACGTTAGAAATTGGCATACTGGCAGCGATTTATAATTTTTTTTATCATTAGAAATAATTTTGGTCAAATCGAGGACCTTACCAGAAGATTATATGACGTCTGAAGAAGCTTATGAAGTAGCAACTCGATCTATTATCAAAGAAACAATGGAGGGCATTAATGTTATGAGGAATTTTTTGAGTTTTGACAGAGATGAAGCTACATTAGTGATAGTAACTAACAGTTGAGTACTCGAGTGTACGTAATCTGAAGTTGATTTACTATAAGAATGAGGGTTATTTTTTGATGGAAAAAAGTGAAGATTTTGACGGGAAACAAACATTGTGACGGGAATTTTGACAAAAATTACATCTGTCAAAAAACCATTGGTCGAAATGTCTATTTCGACTGACTTGTCAAAAATACCAATGGGAAAATTTTGGCGGACTGACAGTCCATTAAAATTTCTAGTGATGGATCATACTGCCGTCAATATCATTTTAATGGAGATTTTGATGGATTGACAGCCCATCAAAACATTTTTGCATAGTTTAAGCAGACCCATCCTGAATTTATTGACATTTTTGACGGGTCTCATCAAAATCAGTGTCATTTGGGGGAATCTTTACAGAGATTTTGACAGGCCCGAAGCGCTTGCCTCAACCTGTTTTCGACGGGATACAGTCAAAACATGCACAATAATTTCATTTTTGGCCGTGTATCCCATCAAAATCCAATAAATTCGGTCAACATTTTTTTAAGACCTGTGTTGATAATATTTTCGCCAAAATCATATTGTACCCGTTAAAATTTCTATCACACATTTTGATAGACAAAACATTCGTAAAAAATTTTCATAAAAATTATTCATTTATATTGCAGTTTGAACTACATTGTTGAAAGTGGTCATTGCTATTAAAGTATGCTGAAAATGTAAGCATAGTGTTTGCTTATGGTGAATTATCAGGAATGGAAAGCTATATGCATAGGCGAATTTGTTTAAGTGAATGTAAAGTAGATATTTTGTTACTTTGGTTAAGATTGTATTAGCTATCTACTTGTATAAAATGTAGTACAAGTCACAAAAAGATTGAATCAGAGAATTATTTCATTGTATTCAATTCATAGATTGTACCTACACATATAACATCAATGCAAAAATTCAATTTGTTACTCTATTTTTCGTCTAATTTATTTTGGGTTTAAAATTTGTGTTTAGAGGGGGTTTTCTTTTTTGGGGGGGGGGTCAAAGAGTCTATAAAAGGTTGGTAGAATTAAGTGGCTTAATTACTTGATGGAGGTGCTGAAGTGTGTCTTTTTTATTTTGTTATTTTCTCCAAAAAAAAAAGGAGTTTTAAGCCGGCTAAAGTGGGATAAGACATGTCATTATATCCTTCAGGTTCCGTTTGGACCTTGAAAAATTTGATGGAAAGAAAAAATTTGGGAAAGTTACTTTTTTTTTGTGTTTGATTTAGAGAAAATCACAAAGAAAAAAATTTGGAGGAAAGTTAGGTGGAAAAATTGTTAGAAACAAGTGATAAAATTTTCCTTATAAAATTGTGAGGAATATTTGAGGAAAATTTCCAACCTTCTCCAACCTCACATTGTTTATATGGTATCAACATGATTCAAGTAGTTCATCAACATTCAAATTTCTCATCAAAATTCTTGTATATTTTCCTCAATCCAAACAAGAGAAAAAAACTCATTTTCTCCCTATTTTTTCCTTTATATTGTTTTCCTTCAAGTTTTCTTTTCACCAAATTTTCTAAGGATCAAACGAAGCCTTAGTTCATCAAGGAGTGTAACTCTGTGCTTTAAAATAGTTTACTGGCTTCATCCCATAATTTTCGTCCCTCTTTCTCTTTATAAAAGCCATAAAATAAAGTCCCTCTTTATTATTATTAATGCTAAAAGATTTATCTCTATTCTCAAAATAATAGAAGATACAATATTAAATGATGTTCCTGAACAATTATATTATCTAAAGGGCGGACAAAAATTACGCAATGGAGCGAGTATCAGTTTGGTTTAATTAGCTCAAATTCATTAATGCAATTAAAAATCTATCCACTTTAGTTTAGGCTAGTAACTAGTACTTAAGCCCGTGCTACTCACGGGTTGTTGTGAAATATTGGATTTTGAATTGTTATTTTTGATGGTATGTTTGCATTTTTTTAGCTCCTAAAAGGAAAAGATATTAATTTGAATTCATCTCGATATTATTATGGGTGTCAAACCTTATATTATGAATTATACAAGTAAAGAAGAGGATATTCAATACTCAGTTACCGTATTTTATCGTTGCTATTTTATTTAAACAAAAAGCATCAATAAGAGAACCAAGATAGATGTTATGATTTATTATCTTTGGGAAATTGAAGCAAGAGCCCTTTGTTATTGAACTTTAATATAGGATACATTGTAACACCTTTAAATGTGATACTCTTGATGGCCAACTTGAGATTCTTGTTTACCCAAAATTGACATGCATGATCCTCTTGAAGTTCAAATTGAAGTTGTACTTCCTCGCAAAGGTAAAATAACATTGAGTTGCATGATTTTAAATTATTAATAACTAAGATACTGTTAGTACATGTGTTATGATACTGAAATTTTAAGCATTACTGGTATTATATGACACACACTTTGTGGTTTTTAATTATTAATTATGGCCAACATGTAGTGCTTTAACAAAACATGTAATCTTTTCCCCACATTTACCTTTTTCATAAAGGCACTAATTTCTGAATGGAAATTTTAAAGAAGCAGTTGGTCATGATAAATGAATGAAATATGAGACACTTTATTTTCCCCTATTTTTATTCTATCTGATGGTTTATTTTACTAAGAGGAGTGAGTTTGGCATCTACTTCTCTATCCCATTTCCCTTAACTTTCTGTCTCTCTAACGCACCAATAATTATAATTGTTGGGTTTTTGTTCATTATTTTTGGGCTTATTATAATTTGATTATTATCGTAAAGCTAAAGCTACAATTTTTTTCCGTGGAGCTTGAGCCATCAAATTACCCTTGAATATATCGTTTAGAGCTCCTTCAATAATAGTACTTGTCTTTTATTTGCTTATTTTAAATTTTCTTTTACTATTTTATTGTGACTGTTATTTTGATTGAAATTATGAGATAGTAATACTTTTTCAATGCAATGGGCATTTTTCATTCTTTGTAGTTCATGGTTAATGCTGAAATTTTAAAGTTCATTGATCATGTAATTTGCATGGGTTCACTTGAATTTTAGTGGGCCTGAATTAGGAAGTTGTAGCCATTTAGATCTTAACGTAGTATTGTTAGGTTAATAGGAATTAATTGATTGTCAAAATTGTTACAAAAGGTGGTCAAAATTAGCGCTAATGACATCCTGTTTCAGTCATAATAGTAGTGGTTTCATATTTATTTTATTAGTTTGCGGTTAGATGAATTTCTTCAATGAGCTTTTTCCTGAAGGAAATGTATAAGTAATACGTAACGGAATCTCTTATTTTCTAATTTATTTCCACTTTTGTAGTGAAATAAAAAGGAAAGTGTTGCATTAAATTGATAGTTTACGCTATTTTGAGAGTTACTGTTAGCACTGTTTACCTCATATGTCAACTTCTTGTTTTGAAAATATAAATTTCATGTGATACACACACACACACACACACACACACACACACACACATATGTATGTAAGTATGTATGTATGCATGTATGTATGTATGTATGTTTAAATGTGCTAATAGTTAGAACTATAGTTGTTTACCTTTGGTGCGTTATTGAAGACTTCTTTGTATACCATGTTTCTTGTGTGTCCTTTGTAATTGACGTCGTCTTCGTCAATTAGGAATTTCAGTCCGTCGGGTGATGTTACCCTTGACATTGCTACATACAGTTGCCCGTGGCCAAACATTGGTTTAGGTGAGTATACTCCCACTGTTTTTAACGATTGTCCTTCACTCTTGTTGATGGTCATGGGATAGCATACTCTTTAAGAATGTTAAAATAAAGGTCCACAAAATTTGATCTGATAGTTGCATGAATGTAATCTTCCTACATCAAACAAAAGTGAAGAAATATATTCCATTACATAACTTGGTTTAAAGTGAACCATTATTACCTGAAAAAAAAAAAAAGCATTCTAATGTAATTAGAGAACCATATGGCTTTGAAAACTAACATCGACTCTACCTAGTCTTGAAAATATTATTTAATATTATCATGCAACATGTTTGACTAATATTAGCACTAATATATTTCATTTCTTTTCAAGAAAAAATGATATGGAGAAAGTTGGTATTTTTTAATTTATCGTACTTAAGATAACATCAAAATAATGAAGATATTAGCTACTAATCTTTTCATCGATGAGAAACATATCGTGACTCAAGAATGAGCTATTGTTCATGTTATAGCAATCCCACATTCTTGATACTCTAACTTTTACTCGCCAATCAGCTTTTTTAGCAGATAATTGATGGATAAAAGAATAATTATCCATTACAATAGTTTTCGATTATCCTAAGTTGTTTAGTAGTTGGTGGTTGTGAATGTACAGTTGGACACCTTTATATAGTAATATATTATACAATCTAGAGGATAATGTAATTAATTTTTTAAATTAAGGATTAAATTACGGTATGAATTATTTGAAAGGTTGCTGCATAAAACAATTAATCCTACTAAATATTGTATTAAAGTTTCTAGAAATGTAGTTGGAAGGTTGAGTGTTATGGAACATAAATTATTAAAATGAAATCTATTAATTTCTTTTTGGATTGATGAGGAATTCATTAACCCCAATGTCTGCCTAATTCTGCTATCCCTCTTTCTCTAACTCTCTAGAGATTGTTGTATGTAGCTTGTTTAACAACTAATCCATTCCATAACGCATGATGTTAAACCTGACTTGTTACTACATTATGCAAAAAACCAACTCAAACCAAATGGATAAAGTTTATTAAAATTGGAGGAATGGACAAGAAAATAATATACAGAAATGTATTTTAATTCTATAAAACAAAATTAAAAGTGACTGGCCACCCATAATATTATATACGGATAACCAACCAATATTCTGTAACTAATTTCATGGAATTTAAAAGGGTAGAAAGAACATGTAAGTGTAAATTGAACCTTGAGAATATGTGGTAATGACCCTTTTATGATTTTAATTATATTGGTTTATTTAGAATGCATTGATGCATGATACAATCAATCCCATTAAATGTTGTATTTCATTGATATAGAAACGCCTTTGAAAGGTTGAGTGTTATGATAGATTAATTGTTAAAAATGAATCTACTAATTGCTTTGTAACTTAAGGTGATTTATTATTAGAAAAAAAATGGACAAAGTTTATTAAAATTGGAGGAATAGGCAAATAATAATATGTAAAAATGTATTTAAATTTTGTAAAGAAAATTAAAAGTCATATGATGAGATTAATGCATGTAATATTTAAATGATCCAATATCAGGGTAGCACAGGCTTAGAAAATCAAATAGAAAGCGTACATTCAAAAGCATTTCGTTGGCAAGGTAGAAAAATACTTACTTTGATGATTGTGATAAATCGAGTTGCAGTGTTACTGGTCCAGCATTTACCAAATTCACCTTTAGTTCAATAGGATAAAAGCAAAGAAAGATCAATCTCTTTTAAGATAAAGCATAATAAAGAGAGAAACAATGACGTCAAGGGACGTTAGGGGTATGATCTTACCTTCATCATTGCTCCAAATATACCATTTACAGCAGGGAAAACAAATCAAATCAAGTAAGAATATACAATGTCATTAATTATCAAATGACCTAACATGTATATCATGTCATCAAGTCGAGGAGGAACGGGAAAACAATAATATGTAAAAATGTATTTAAATTCTATAAAGAGAATAAATAGTCGTATGCGATTAATGCATGTAATACTTAAATAAAAATTCGTATGACATTAACATAGTGCATATTTGAACTTATTTGAGTTTTAGTAATTGATGAATTATTCCACTTTAGAAACTAAAAGATTTTCTCTTTTGTACATTTCTTAAAATCTTAATTGTGAATAACAACTTTAAATGTAAGTGATTTTAATTTAATAAATGTAATACATATAAATGCTTAGGAAGACACGTGTCTTAATCACATCACTAGGACTCAGTTTTATATATATATATATATATATATATATATATATATATATATATATATATATATATATATGATATTGAGTCACTCAAAAGGAGGTGTTTTACTCTCTCTCTCTCTCTCTCTCTCTGCCTACTCAATTTTGTGTGGAGATACACCCTACTGCGCATTGTCAAAGACCTCAACAAACTGGGCCCAAGTCGTTAACCTGTTGATGTTATGCATACTCTTAGCTGGCAGCATGTTTGTTAAATTATGAGAGTAGGAGCATTTTGTATAAATATCCAATTTTGCTTTGTGATAATTCATTCTGTCGAAAATAAAAACAGAGTCCCTTCTCTGTATTTTCTCTCTCTAAAAAGGTCACACTCTCTCCCTTAAAATCACGCTCATCCATCTGGAGAATTCTCTATTTTTTGTCAAATTGACATGGTATCAGAGCTTCGATGAGCAAGAATTTTTGAATCACAGATTGTTTTTTCTTTCTTGCATCTTCGATCGATTGATTAGTTCTGTCAATCGATCTAGCTTACGAAATTACAAACCTATTTGTCTCTTTCTTGGTCAATTGGCTTATTCACATCATCAACCGATCTAGCCCTTGCATTCTCTGTGATTCAAAGTTTTTTTGTTGATTCTCATCTTCATCTGGTTGATCGTTTCCTGATCGATTCAAATTTTTTTTCCAATTACAATGGCTGAAGAAACACCAAATTCAGGATCTATTTTGAAGATTCAGACTGATCCTAATACCGCTTTGATCGATCCATCTCATGAGTTGTACCTCTATCTCTCCGATAATCCTAACGATGTGCTTGTGAGTGATCTCCTTGAGGGTCAGAACTATAGTCACTGGAGAAAAGCTATGGAGGTCGCATTAATCGCTAAAAATAAGATTAGATTTGTCAAAGGCACTTGTGCAAAACCTGATGTGACATCACCGATGTTCAATCAGTGGGACTAGCGCGATAAAATGGTCATTTCTTGGATAATTAATGTAGTGGTCAAGAAAATCTCTGATAGCATACTTTTCTTAGCATCAGCACAACATGTTTGGAAGCAATTGGAACATAGATTCAGTCAGGTAGATGGAACAAAGGTTTTCCAGGTTCAAAGAGACCTCTATTCAGTTTCTCAAGGAAATATGTCTATCTTAGACTATTTCACTTATATTGAGAAACTTTGGGATGATTACAATTCCTTGATCATCATACCTTACTGTGCATACGGCATGGAATGTGCAATTTACAACGCAGTTGTACAAATTGATTCAAGAACAAGAACTGATGCAATTTCTTATTGGCCTCAATGAAGCATATAAGGTTGTGCAAGGTAATATTTTAATGATGAGGCCATTACCTGATGTTGATGAGGCTTACAACATCTTCCTACAAGAAGAAAACTAGAGAAGATTACATTCTTCTTCTCAAATCCAACCTCAGTCTACTGCCATGAATTTTTGGCCTCAGACTATGCAGTCAATGAATGTTAATCAACAAATTCATGGTACTGAAGAAGGCAGATAAGGACATGAGCCTCTTGGATTAGCAGCTCAACAAAGGCGATCAACAACTTTGGACAAAAGTTCCAAAAGAGGCAGTACTTATGTGACCACTGCAAAATACATGAACACACAATTCAACAGTGCTACAAGAATCATGGCTATCCACCAGTCCATAGGTTCCATAAACCAAAATGTCTTGTCGCTACTGGTAACTAGAATTCAGTTGAGTAATCGCCTTTTGCTGCTGCTACAGGCCAGAATATCATCATGCCTGCACCTCAATTTATCCCTGAACAGTATAATCAACTGCTATAGTTGTTAAACAAGCAACGCCTTGATTCTAATCACTATCCTATTAGCAAAGAGAACATCTCTCCTATTGGCTTCCTTGCAAGAACCATTATTTGTCTTATATCTTATAGTGTGAATGATGATTGGATCATAGATAGTGGGGTTAGCGATCACATCACTCCATATTACTCTTTACTACATTCAGCTGACAAGATTACTCAGCCTTGCTATATTACCATGCCTAATGGGAAACACGCTCAGGTTACTCATGTTGGTTCAGTGAAACTAGGTCCTAAGATTGAATTGCACAATGTTCTGTGTGTGCCAGAGTTTTAGTTTAATTTGTTATCAGCAAACAAACTCATTAAACAATTGACATATAATGTCATCTTTACTCCAAATGTATGTTTGCTCCAGGGCCACAACAGTTGGAATTCAATGGTCCTTGGTAAAGAGTTTTCTGGTATGTACTATGCTCTCAAAGAACCATAGTTAGAAACTCATAGTGGCGACAAGTTTTCTAGTGCTATCACAAACATAGAGAATAAGTCCCTACACTCCTGCTTTAAAGCTTGTTATGGATGATTTGTGGCATTTTAGGCTTGGTCATTTGTCTTTTGAGGCCATGAAATATATAGATTTACCTTGCAATAATGTGAAGCATACTTCTATATGTCAAGTCTGTCCTAGAGCAAAACTACATAGGCAGTCTTTTTCACTTAGTACTACAAAGGCTTCCAAGCCATTTTGAGTTGTTACATGTGGACCTTTGGGGTCTTTATAAATGTAAAACCTACAATGAATTTCAATACTTATTGACTATTGTTGATGATTGTTCGAGGGCTACATAGGTACATTTGTTATCACATAAGTCCAATGCTTTTCCCATATTGCAAGCATTCATCACATAGATTGAAACTCAATATAGTTCCTCTGTTAAGATTATTATATCTGACAATGGTTTGGAGTTCAAAGTAAATGGGAGTTTAGAAAGACTCAAAGCCAGGCTAGTAGTAAGGGGGTTCACACAAAGACATGAGGTTGACTACGAAGAGGTTTTTTCCTCCGTTGTCAAGATGACTACCATGCGCAGCATAATTGCTTTAGCTGCCTAGAAAGGTTGGTGCATTTTGCAACTTGGTGTTAATAATGCTTTTTTGCATGGAGATTTGCATGAGGAAGTGTACATGACTGTTCTTGAGGGCATTCCTAACCCTGAGCATAAGGTTTACACGTTAAGAAAATCACTATATGGGCTGAAGCAAGCATCGAGATAGTGGTTTTAAAAACTGAGCAGTACCCTGATCACTTTGGGATATCAATAGTCCAAATGTGATTATTGCTTGTTCATCAACAAGTCCTCTACCAATATCACCATAGTTGCTATCTATGTGGATGATATCCTTACGACAGGGTCAGACCCTAATGAGGCAGCCTTTGTTAAGGCACATCTACACTCTTTGTTTGGAATCAAGGATCTTGGCAAACTGAATTTTTTTCTTGGCCTAGAAGTTGCCTATTTGAAGGATGGGATTTTTCTGTCCCGACATAAATTCACATAAGAGCTTCTATATCAAAGTGGTTTTACAGACTCCACACCTGTTGTCACACCACTTCTTCTCAACCACAAACTCACACCAGATGAAGGTAGCTTACTTTCAGATCCTTCTCTATACCGAGCCCTGTTAGGAACTCAATTTCCTAACAAACACCAAGCCTGATTTATGCTTTACAGTGCAAACACTAAATGTAGCGCCTTGACCCCCCTCTTGGGCCGCGGACAGTTACTAGGAAAAGCTTCAAGAATCGTTGACTGATCCCACAAATCACCACAAATCTTTCCGGTGTGCTTCGTCCTCACTCACACGCTACCTGGGAGACTTCCCAGGATGTCACCCATCCAAAGATTACCCACACAGCAAGCACGCTTAATTGTGGAGTTCTTAAGAGTGGGCTTCTTAAAAAGAAAAGTGCACCTTTGGTGATATAAGTAGTCACTTCGATTATTTTAAACCACACTTGGGGTGTTATAATCACCCTCACTTGAAGCGCACAACGTCCTCGTTGTGCTTCACTAACCGACTGACTTACGAGTTATCTTGACCGGCAGTACACACCCAGTATCTTTACCCCACTAGGTGACTGTCCATAGGCTCTCCATCCACTGGCATAGCTCACGATAACGGCTCGGCTCTGATACCATCTGTAACGCCACGCTTAACTGTGGAGTTCTTAAGAGTGGGCTTCTTAAAAAGAAAGGTGCAACTTTGGTGATATAAGTAATCACTTTGATCATTTTAAACCACACCCTGGGTGTTATAATCAACCCCACTTGAAGCGCACAACGTCCTCGTCGTGCCTCACTAACCGACCGTCTTACGAGTCCTCTTGACCGGCAGTACACACCCAGTATCTTTACCCAGCTAGGTGACTGCCCATAGGCTCTCCATCCACTGGCGCAGATCAAGATCGCAGGTCGGCTCTAATACTCTGTAACGCCTCAACCCCTCTCGGGTTGTGAGCAATTACCAGGAACGACTTTAAGGACCGTCGACTGACCTCACAAATCACCACAAATATTTCCGGTGTGCTTCGTCCTCGCTTACACGCTACCTGGGAGACTTCCCAGGAGGTTACCCATCCTAAGATTACTCTCACAGCAAGCACGCTTATCAGTGGAGTTCTTAAGAGTGGGCTTCTTGAAAAGAAAGGTGCACATTTGGTGATATAAGTAATTACTTCGATCATTTTAAATCACACGCGGGGTGATACAGTAAACAACACGTGGAGAAAGAGATTTAGATCGACTTGGATTATGAAGGTTAGTTCACGTCACATGATCCCCCAAATTAAATTTTCGGGGTTTTACATACTACCTTACTGAAGAAAGTTTCGTCCTCGAAATTTCACTAGGCTACGACACACTGCCATTACTAAAATGAATTTCCGGGGTTTTACATACTACCCCGCTTAAGAAAGTTTCTTCCTCGAAACTTCACTAGGTTGCGACATACTACCATTACGAAAATGAATTTTCGGGGTTTTACATACTACCTCACTTAAGAATTTTCCTCATCGAAACTTGTACACACCTGATTATAGGAACAAGTGAGGGTATTTGTCTCACTTCTCCTACTAGGATACAACTTTGTAACACCCCTGATGTCCAATTTCATTTCTTTATTACTAATCATTAACCTATATGGCAGCGGAACCTAGTTTGGGGTGTTACCGACGTATTTCCTTCTTGGAAATATCAGGCTGTGTATCGAATAGAAATTAATACAAAGTTTCTTCTTAATACTTCAATTTAAAGGATTCAATTATTAATAAACAACTACCAAATTGAAACAATTGTTCAATGAGATCCATTTTCCAAATAACTAAAGATCAGTGTCCTTTGATCAAGCGTCAGGGCCTCGCTCTACCTTCGGTCCCCCAGTCCCATGCAACACCTGAAAACAAAACATTTTACAAAGTGAGATAAACTCAGTAAACAATCATCCCTAACAGTTAAACTACGCACACAAATTCATTTTGAAAGCATTTTAGGGGTAGGGGAAACAACAAGGTCACGCTGACTCGTTTTCCACTACTGTAATAGTCCATTCTTACGTGATCTAGGTGATGCACTCAATTTATCTCAACTTCAACCACTTATAATCAGATTTAAGGGTGAGTGACCTCACTAGGTCTCATGGCCTAGGCTTGGGTTTAGCGCAGCCGCTTAACTTACTCATGCCCTACCGCCGTCTATGACGGTTACTGTTTAACCATTCACCGGCCTACCATCACCATGGATAGTCACCGCTAACCTGGCCCATTTCCTATCAGGGCACGTGGCCGCTCACATGCATGCACTGTTTCCTGGGGAAGGCTATTGGCCTTCAATGAACATAATTCAGTTAACACTCTCACTCGAAATCAGCCTTTGCAGTTTCTATTATACTTATCCAAGCTACAAGCCAATTTAACATGCACAACTCATTCAAATTCAATTTGATCCTCAAGGGCATTACCATGATATACGACTTGCATTGACATAACCCAACCATGCAATTCCAGCTATATAGTCACATTCATTTAACTCATGCCATAATTTCATTAAATCAGCAAGTAAATCATTTCTTAATGCATTCAATGTGCACATAAGTTTTCAAGCAACTCGGGGAAAGGGTTAAGGCCTGATTGTTACTTGGAACCCATACAACTTACAGGCTCGGTTACTAATTGGGCATACTACTCCGCACCTGGGCCAAGATACCACCCACACTTAGTCCCAAAACTTCATGGACTAAAACTCTAACCCTTGCCATACCCATAGGAATTTTTCTAGAATTTTTACCCCTGCCTAGGTTTCCAACCGCAGCCCAACTTTGGGTCCAGATTCAACTAGGTTCTAGGCCCAACTTCCCGAATCTATAACTTTGACTCCCGATGTCAAAAATTAAATTTCTTACCCATTATAGAAAGTTTAGTTCGTCCTCTACACTTCTTATGTTTAAGGTTTTGTCAGATTTTAAGCTAAATTGGATTGTTTTTCTAATTCTTTTTACGGTGTTGTTGACTGTCCTGATCTGGATAGTCCCCAATAATTTGACCATAACTTAGGCTACACTACTCTGATCCGTACGATTCAAAAACTAGGTTACATAGAACGTCAGACGCACCTGTCCTAAAAACTTCACAATTTTTAGGCCACTAGTCTATCCTGGCCGAATTGTTAAAGTCAGTGCTCCTGGAGCCATTTAACCTAGCAGTTTCTGACTATATTTTTCCATCCCTAATAGTTACTCTTGATTAGGTTTTTCATGAAATCTCGTTCACGACTAATCCGTGACATTCCCGACAGCCCTACTTCTATGCTGCCATAATCTAAGTTAATGAAAGTTGAACATTTAATTTAAACAAATAACAAATAACCAATTTAGACTCACCTTGATGCGATTTCGGGAGAGAAGCGATTGAAACATCGCACCTTTGGGGTATTAAATCTGAAAAATCATATAAACTCGAATTAAACGCTTTATACTTAAAATCTCACATCAAAACCATGAGTTTAGAAGGAAAATACAAGAGAAACTCTCTCTCTCTCTCTCTCTCTCTCTCTCTCTATATATATATATATATATATATATATATATATATATATATATATATTTGTATGCATGGACCATGCACCCCACCTACCACCAAGGGAGAGGGGAAAGAAGGCTGGACGGTGGTGGCTGCTAGGGAGAGGGGGTTAGGGTTGAGAGGGGGAGAGAGAGAGAGAGAGAGAGAGAGAGAGAGAGAGAGAGAGAGAGAGAGAGGGAGGTCTCAGTTAGGGTTTAAGGAAGGGGGGTCAGTTAGTGGGGGGAAGAGGGAGAGAGATGAGTGGGAAAGGAAAGAAAAAAAGGAAAGAAAATAAAATACATCTAGGGTTTGATTTAGGTGAATTGGGAGGGAAAGAGTTAAATTTCAAAATAAGGTAAATGGGAGGCAGAAATAAATAGTTGAATTATGAAGCAAAATAAGCAATTTTTTTTAAGCAACTAATTCAATAACTAAATCGAGGAAAAATAGCCCGAATGAAAAATAAGTACATTTTGTTATGAAAAATTTTAAAAAAAAACAGCACGTGGAGAAAGAGATTTAGATCGACTTGGATTACGAAGGTTAGTCCATGTCACATGTTCCCTAAATTAAATTTCTGGGGTTTTATATATTACCCCACTTAAGAAAGTTGCATCCTCGGAACTTCACTAGGCTGCGATATACTACCATTACGAAAATGAATTTTTGGGGTTTTACATACTACCCCACTTAAGAAAATTTCGTCCTCGAAACTTCACTAGGCTACGACACATTACCATTATGAAAATGAATTTCCGGGGTTTTACATACTATCCCACTTAAGAAGTTTCATCCTTGAAACTTGTACGCACCTAGTTATAGGAACAAGTGAGGGTATTTGTCTCGCATCTCCTGCTCTGGTTCCCAGGTTGCTTCCAACATCTCATGATTGGCCCAAAGGACTTTGACCAAGGGCACCATCTTCCTACGAAGGTGCTTTTTCTGACGGTCCATAATCTGCACAGGTTGTTCCTTATACGACAGATCTTCTTGGAGCTTCATGGGGTCAGGTTCGATTATGTGCGAGGGATCTGAAATGTACTTTCGTAGCTAGGACACATGGTGTACTCGTAGAAGTTCAGGCGGTAACTCCAACCCATGTGCTACTTCCCTAACTCTCTGTATAATGGGGTACGATCCAATGTACCTCGGGCTGCATTTTTTGGTCATACCAAACCTCGCGATTCCCTTGGTTGGGGAAACTTAAAGAAATACCTAATCTCCCACTTGGAATTCAAGGGGCCTATGCCTTCGATCGGCATAGTTTTTCTGGCGGCTCTGAGTGGCTCTCATTCATTCTTGGATAACCCTTATCTTATCTGTGGTGACTTGGATCAATTCCAACCCTATAGTCAGAGCTTCGTCAATCTCCTGCCAACAGAGCGAAGTTCTACACCTCATCCCATATAATGCCTCGTATGGGGCCATCCCAATACTCGCGTGGTAACTGTTATTGTAGGAGAACTCGATCAGTGCTAACTGTTCGTCCCATGCTTTCTTGAAGTCCAGGGCACAAGCCCTCAGCATATCTTCTAGTGTTTGAATAGTGCGTTTAGTTTGTCCATCCGTAGCTAAGTAAAAGGCAGTACTAAAGCATAATAACGTCCCAAATGCTTCATATAGCTTCTGCCAGAACCCTGACTGAAATCTAGTGTCCCGATCCGACACTATGGAACTGGGTACCCCGTGTAATCGCACTATCACCTCGAGGTATACTCGAGCCAACTGATCCAGGGTCCAAGTATTCCTCATAGCTATGAAGTGCGCTGTTTTTGTGAGTTTATCTACGATGACCCAAATCACGTTGTGCTTCCATTGAGTCAAGGGTAAGCCCCCTACAAAGACCATGGACACCGAGTCCCATTTCCACTCAGGGACATCTAGGGGTTGTAGAAGTCCCGCTGGTCCCTGATGTCCAATTTTCACTCACTGACATGCTAGGCACTTTACCACATAATCCGCCACTTCTTGTTTCATGTTACTCCACCAAAAGGTCTGCTTTAGGTCCCTGTATAGCTTATTTCCCCTAGGGTGCACTAAGTGTGGAGTGCTGTGACCCTCATCTAGGATTTTCTTCTTAAGTGCTTCTACTGCTGGGACACACACCCGGTTATGGAAACGTATGGTACCATCTTCATTCATTACAAACCCGGGTGCCTTCCCCACCAATATTTCCTCCATGATTTACTCGAGTTAAGGGTCCATAGCATGTGCTACTCGAATTTCCTCTATGAGTGTCAGCTGTGCTTCCAAGGCGCAAAGCATAGGCTTAGCCTTCAGGGTGATTACGTGAAGTTCTAGTTTCTAGAATTCCTCACACAAATCCTTGGGGAATGCTAGCAAATAGTTGAGTGCTGGGTACGGTCAGCGACTCGATGCATCGACCGCTACGTTAGCTTTTTTCGGATGGTATTGGAAATGGACATCATAGTCCTTCAGGAACTCCAACCACCTCGTCTACCTCAGGTTCAGATCCTTTTGTGAGAAGAGGTATCTCAAGCTCTGGTGGTCAGTGAAAACCTTGCAATGTACCCGTACAGATAGTGCCGCCAGATCTTAAGTACAAACACGATGGCTGCTAACTCCATATCGTTAGTCGGGTAGTTCCATTCATGAGTCTTCAGTTGCCGTGAAGCATAGGCTATAATGCGATCCTCCTGCATCAGTACACAAATCACGTCCTATATGTACAATCACATACTCTCAATTTATGCAATGCTTGTCAACTTCTAGTAGGGTTATACAGTTGAAATAAATATAACAAAGTGACCTACAATGCTTGTAGAAGGTCGGGACATCACGCTTGGGAATGCTGCTCGGTTAAGAGGTGCTACCGCTATGGGAGCCCCCAACATCGGATATGTGATTACCCACATCCCCCACCCCTTCCTGACAAGGGTCACGGAGGATAGGGACAGCAGCCTCAACAGCATTATCAGAATAGGGCGGACAGGCAGCCAACCTAAGTCATCAGGGCCGAGCATCCCAGCAGAACTAGGCTAAGCCCCCCAACCAACCACCATGAAACACTAGGGGCAGAGTTTATGTGATGCCTAAGGAAGAAGCGAAGGATGCTCCGAATGTCACGACTGGTATATTCTCTATTCATTGTCATGGAGTTTTCATGTGGTCATAAATTATTAAAGTCTTAGGGACAAAACCTCCTTAAGGAGGGAGTAGTATGTAGAGTCTCAGAAAAGTCATGCTCGTAGGGTGTTGTATTTGTCAGAAACTATGAAAGTTTCGGGGACGAAACTTTCATAATGATAGTGTATGACGTAGTTTATTGAAGTTTCAGGGATGAAACTTTCTTAAGTGGGGTAGTATATAAAATCCCGGATATTCATGCTTGTAAACTATTGTGTTAGCGTAAATTGATTGAAGTTTCGAGGACGAAACTTCCTTAAGGAGGGTAGTATGTGAAACCGAAAATTTATTTTGGAATGAGTGATATTTAACATGGACCGACCTAGGACTTAGGACTTAAATCAATCCAAGGCAATGCAAGATTTTTATTTTATTTTCAACTCTTTATTTATTTGGGGAAATTTCCTTTTTATTTTCAACTTCTTTTTATTTCAGGAAAGGAAGAAGGTCTAATTTTTGTCTTTTTTAAGAAAAAAAATAATAATACTTTTGAAATAGCTCTTTTCCCTCCTAAAACATCCTAACCCTAGTCTCTCCTCCTTTTTCTTTTGAGTAGCTGGCCCCCCATAGTCCCTCTCTCTCTCATTTAAACCCTCTCTCTTGAACCCTAGCCCCCCTCCACGGGTTTCTCTCTCTCTCTCTCTCTGTCTCTCTCTCTCTCTCTCTCTCTCTCTCTCTCTCTCTCTCTCTCTTCCTATTGCTCTCTTTCTCTCACTTGTTCCTCTCTCTTATCGCCCCCTTGGTGCGCCACCGCCACTACAACCGCCGAGCACCACTGCAGCCACCACCACACCCCTCCTCTTCCTCTTTGCTTGTGGTTTTAATTCTCAAGGGTGTGACGATTCAATCACTTTTCTCCTAAAATCGAGCCCATAATTTTATGGAATTTCAGGTAACAATCATGCCCTAACCCTTCCCCAAAGTTGTTTGAAAAATGTGTTTAATGAAAATGGTAAAGCCACCTTTGAATGTCATTATTATACATAGAATTATGGATTTTACTGGTTGAATGTGGAATGAAATAGTTGTGTGGCTTGCGTTGAGTTATCATGCTATATCAGTGTGCGATTGGGCATTTGGACTGATTGCATTTGTAAAGAAAAACATATATGTTGTGTAAATGCTTTGGAGATCGAACTGGGTCGGGTTGGAAGGTGCGTGTTGATTTTAAATTTAAGAGCAAGTATGAATGTATAAATAAATGATTTTATGGATGAGACTGTGAGCTATGTTGATGTGATTGAAAGCCATTAGCCTTCCCCAGGAAAAAGTGCATGCATGTGAGCGGCCACATGCTCTGTTGGGAGGTGGGCCAGGTTAGTAGTAACTGTCCATATGGGTAGTAGGCTAGGGTATGGTTAAGCAGTAACTGTCCATACTGACGATAAGCCAGGGTATGGTTAAGTGGTAACTGTCCAAGTGACAGCAGCCCAGGTTAAGGTTAAACGGCTGCATTAAATCCAAGTGAGGCCATGAAACCCAGTGGGGTTGCTCACCCTTAGAACCTGAAAATTTATAAAAGAGACTTGTATAAGTGTATGCTTCTACTGAAAATGTATAAATGTGGTCTATTGTCTCCCCCAACCCTAAAATGGTTTGAAATGAATTTGTGTGCGGGTTTTAACTGTTAGAGGTTATCTCATTTTTATAAAATGTTTTGTTTTTAGGTAAAGTGCACGAGCATAGGGATGGGAACTCGATTGAGTGCAAGACCGCAAAATCAAATTTAGTAGTGTTCATTTGGCTTATGTTTAGACTTGTTTTAAGGATTGTGATTCAGGTTGGACATTGTTATATTGTCGTAAGAGTCAGACTGATGTGTTGATTTGAGGATATAGTTGCACTAGAGTTTTAATTGATACTCAGCCTGGTATTTCCAAGAAGGAAATATGGTGGTAACACCCCACTTAGATTTTCCGACTGCCACATAGGTTAATATTAGAATTGAAGAAAGGAATTGGGAATTCAGGTTGTTACAAAGTGGTATCAGAGCTCAGGTTGACTGACCTGAAAGCTCGCCTAAAAGATTATAATTAGGAATAAAATTAAAGAACTAAAACTAGTAGACCTAAAGACTTCTCAAAGAGTGAGTGTAGTAAGGGGTGGGGGTTTCATACACGTGCATTTAGTACTAAATAACTGCATGTTTATGTGCGGATGTATGTCTTATGTATAATTACCTTTGTATAGGGATAGAGGGCACCCAGCACTGTCAGTGCATGGGGGCAATTGCCTTCACAAGCAAATAGCTAAGAGCCCTAGTCTGGTTATATGGAAGCATGTCCGGCAGGTTGGGAGGATGATAATTAGGTATTTGGAGGTTGTACCCAATAGTTGCCTGAGGTTCGAGGAGAACCAAACCTTCTTCTTCCTTTAACCCTTAAGGGAGACCTAAAGTGGCAATACAAGGTCAACGAGTTGCACCACAAGGCTCGGGAGGTTCGTCCGTGGGGGAGGAGTTGTTGGTGTGACTAGCAACCCATGGGAATGAGTGTGACTGAGTTGATGGATTACTTAAGAGAGAAGGGCCCCTATGACCAACCCCCTTCACCCACCGCTAGCCAGGAGGATACCCCACCCCTTGAGGATGAGACATCTGAGGAGGAACCCATTGAGGATGAGGGAGAACCTATGGAAGGGGAGGACCCAGAGGAAAATCCTTGTGAAGGTGAGGAAGAACCTATGGAAAAGGAGGACACTAATGAAGATCCCAGTGAGGACAAGGAAGAGCCTGTAAAAGAGGAAGACCCAGAGGAAGACCTTGAGGAGGAACCTGAAGAAGAGTCCCTAGAAGATGAGAAACCCAAGGAAGAGCCCCTAGTAGACGAGGACCCGGAGGAGGAATAGTGGATAGAGGAAGACCTGGAGGAGGACTTAGTTGAGGAGCAACCCAAGCTTGAGGTTACCCACTAGAAGCGGGGCAGATGTGGTAGGATGTGTCGGGGTACCTGTCCAATGGACGCTCCTAGACAGTAGATGCTAGTAGCTAATTAAAGTTTTACTTTCTTAGATTCTGTTGTTTAGTTTCTCTTTCTATTCTTTTGCTAAGCCATTATGAGATAATAAAGTTGTTAAGTATTCGTGGAATGAAAAGGATCGGTGTGAAACACTTATTATTATTTTTTAAATCAATGCATTGGAATTTCCTTGAGTTATATGGGTGTAAATGTTCATTATTATTAGCTGTGACTTGTGAATTATGTGAGCCCTGTGAATGTATTACCAATATGATGTATATGAGACATGTGATGAAGCGACTGGACCACATGAGCGTAGTAGAGTTGATATGATTGTGAACAAAAGTCTATGTTAATATTTTGCATGATACCATAGTACATGATGTCTTACTGAATTAGAGCAATACGGGTGTCGCGAACTATTAGGAGAGAGATTAAACCTGACTTATTTCCTGAATAGGATGGTGGAAAACAACGACGAATCTCAGACTGGGCCCCACCCCGTTTCAAGGACCCCCGTGAACCCGGAGATTCCCATGTCCCATTTCAGGGAACAGTTGGAAGCTCTCCGCCCCAGGAATGGGAATGGGTCCCATAGACAGATGGAGGAAACCAACCCACCCACTAGAGCAGAACTTACAAATCCCTTACTACTGGAGCTACTGCAGAAAAAAGGGGAGCAGCTGCAATGACATAATGAGCACATGCGAAAACTGATGGAGGTTAAGGAGAGGAATATTGAGGAGGACAACTTATATATGTTCAAGAGATTCGTGAATCACAACACACCTGTTTACGATGGCACCCCTAACCCCAAGACATTTGAGGATTGGATTAGGGGCATGGAGAAGCTGTTTGATGCTATCCAGTGTCCTGAGGAGTGAAAGGTAGGATTTGTTGTGTTCTACCTTAAGAACAAGGCTAACCTATGGTGGCCCATTATATAAGAGAGGCAGCATGAGCTTAGGTTTGACTGGAAGGGGTTCAAGGAGTTGATCAAGGACTATTTCTATCCCGTAACCCTCCAAAAGGCAAAAGAGAACGAATTTATGCAACTTTAACAAGGGGGAACGAGTGTGCTAGAATATGCCTCCAAGTTCATGGAACTTTCCCCTTTTTCCTCGGCATTTATAGCAGATGAGAGGCTAAAGATGAAACATTTTGAGGCCGGACTCAACCCTGACATTGAGGAGATGATGTCGGTGCGTCAGTACACCTCCTATGTGGACCCGTATGACACTGCGGTGAATGTGGAGAGGGCGACGAAGGAAAGGATCAACTATTTCAATGAGTAGCGCGGAACCAAGAGAAAAGCGGATCAGCGAGAGAACTTCCCCTCACAAGAGTCGTATAAGAGGCCTCCCGGGAACCATTATTCCAACAACGATACACGTGGAGGTCAGCACCCTAACAATCCGCCCAGGATGACCTGCAATGCTTGTGGAAGGCGGGGACATTACGCTCAGGAATGTCGCTCGGTTAAGACGTGCTACTACTACGGGAGCTCCCAACATTAGATACATAATTGCCAACATCCCCCACCCCTTGCTGACCAGGGTCATGGGGGGCAGGGATAGCAGCCCCAACAGCACTATCAGAATAAGGGCGGACAGGCGGCCAACCTAAGTCATCATGGCCGAGCACCCCAGCAGAACCAAGCTAAGCCCCCCAACCAACCACCACGAAACACTGGGGCCAGAGTTTACGTGATGCGCAAGGAAGAAGTGGAAGATGCTCCGAATGTCGCGACTGGTATATTCTCTATTCATTATCATGGAGTTTCGTGTGGTCGTAAATTATTAAAGTCTTAGGGACGAAACCTCCTTAAGGAGGGAGTAGTATGTAGAGTCTCAGAAAAGTCATGCTCCTAGGGTGTTGTATTTATCAGAAACTATTAAAGTTTCGGGGGCAAAACTTTCATAATGATAGTGTATAATGCAGTTTATTGAAGTTTCAGGGATGAAACTTTTTTAAGTGGGGTAGTATGTAAAATCTCGAAAATTCATATTTGTAAACTATTGTGTTAGCGCAAATTTATTGAAGTTTCGGAGATGAAACTTCCTTAAGGAGGGTAGTATGTGAAGCTCGGGATGAGTGATATTTAACATGGACCGACCTAGGCCTTAGGACTTAAATCAATCTAAGGCAACGTAAAATCTTTATTTTATTTTCAACTCTTTATTTATTTCGGGAAATTTCCTTTTTATTTTCAACTTGTTTTTATTTCAGGAAGGGAAGAAGGTCTACTTTTTATCGTTTTTTCAGAAAAAAAATAATAGTACTTTTGAAATACCTCTTTTCCCTCCTAAAACACGCTAACCCTATTCTCTCCTCCTTTTTCTTTTGAGTAGCTGGCCGCCCATAGTCTCTCTCTCTCTCTCTCACTCAAACCTTCTCTCTTGAACCTTAGTCCCCCTCCATAGTTTTCTCTCTCTCTTCCACTTGCTCTCTTTCTCTCACTTGTTCCTCTCTCTCGTCGGCCCCCTTGGTATGCCAAAGCCACTACAACCGCCGGCCACCACTGCAGCCACCACCACACCCCTCATCTTCCTCCTTGCTTGTGGTTTTAATTCTCAAGCGTTTGACGATTCAATCGCTTTTCTCCCAAAACCGAATCTAGGTGCTGATTATTAGGCCTAATTAAGAAATCGAGCTCGTAATTTTATGGAATTTCAAGTAACAATCATGCCCTAATCCTTCCCCGAAGTTGTTTGAAAAATGTGTTTGATGAGAATGGTAAAGCCACCTTTGAATGTCTTTATTGTATGTGGAATTATGGATTTTACTGGTTGAACGTGGAATGAAATAGTTGTGTGGCTTGCGTTGAGTTATCTTGCTATATCAGTGTGCGATTGGGCATTTAGACTGGTTGCGTTTGTAAAGAAAGACATATATGTTGTGGAAATGCTTTGGGATCAAGCTGGGTCAAGTTGGAAGGTGCGTGTTGATTTAAAACTTAAGAGCAAGTATGAATGTATAAATAAATGGTTTTATGGGTGAGACTGTAAGCTATGTTGATGTGATTGAAGGCCATTAGCCTTCTCCGGGAAAAAGTGCATGTATGTGAGCGGTCACGTGCCTTGTTGTGACGTGGGCTAGGTTAGCAGTAACTGTCCATATGGGCAGTAGGCTAGGGTATGGTCAAGCAGTAACCTTTCATACTGACGGTAGGCCAAGGTATGGTTAAGCGGTAACCGTCCAGGTGACGGTAGGCCAAGTTAAGGTTAAGCGGCTGCGTTAAACCCAAGCGCAGGCCATGAGACCTAGCAGGATTGCTCACCCTTAGAACCTGAAAATTTATAAAAGAGACTTGTATGAGTGTATGCTTCTACTGAAAATGTATAAATGTGGTCTGTTCTCTCCCCCACCCCTAAAATGGTTTGAAATGAATTTGTGCAATCACCCTACGACCCCGGTCACCTCGTATAGTCAATTTATGTAAGCTCCGAGGGGTTCCCATTTGCAAGCATTGCACCATACTCTCAGGTATGTTAAAGGGATAGTTGGGCAAGGCATTCTTCTTAAAGGGTCAAATCATTTTAAGATCCAAGCATACTCAGATTTAGATTGGGCTTCTTGCCCCACTAGTAGAAGATCCGTTTCAGGCTATGTGATTCTCCTCAGTTCTTCTCCAATTAGTTAGAAGTCTAAGAAACAAGGAATGGTTTCCAGATCTTCCTCTGAGGCTAAGTATAGGGCCTTGGCTCAGATTGCCTCAGAAGTGACTTGGCTCATCAGGTTATTTAAGGAGTTAGGTGTGACCTCTCTTTAGCCTGTTGCCCTACATTGTGATAACCAATTCGCTATCTCTATCACAAAAAGTCCTATGTTTCATGAATGTATGAAACACATCAGTGAGAAGGTCTTGGAGGGCCTTATTTAATTGTCCTTTTTACCATCCCAGGAGTAGTTAGCTAATGTGTTTCCAAAAATTTTGCTTTCTGCTCCATTCAGAACTCTTCTTCACAAGCTAGGGATGTCTCAACCCCATTCCAGCTGGAGGGGGGTGTAGAGATACACCCAACTGCCTGTTATTAAACACCTCAACAAATTGGGCCCAAGTTGTTGACCTGCTAATGTCACGTATACTCTTAGCTGGCAGCATGTTTGTTAAATTATGAGAGTAGGAGTATCTTGTATAAATATCCAATTCTGCTTTGTAATAATTCATTTTGTAGACAATAAAAACAGAGCTCCTTCTCTCTATTTTCTCTCCCTAAAAATCTCACCCTCTCTCGCTTAAAATCACGCTAATCCATCTGGAGAATGCTCTATTTTTTGTCAAATTGACATTTTGTTTAGACCAAACCACAAAGGAAGAGAAGTTTCTAGTAATCGTTTCACATCTACGGTTACTACTAATGCTATTCTTGAAGTTGGCTAATGTAATAGCCCAACCCTAAATTACATTTTGTTTATTTAATTGTCTCATGTTAACGATTTTTCCATATTTATTTATCGCATTTCATCATTTCAGTGGGAAAAAAGAAAATAATAATTTCATTTGGGCCCTCACTTGGCAATTCGGGTTTTATTTATTTATTTAATTATTAACTAAAACTTTGGAAGAATTGATAGTAGGCCATAACAAGTTTAATCTAAGTAATTTATTTTGTTTTCCGTAACATTACAAAATTTTAATTTTGAGTTACGCAAAAATGTTATTATTATGAAGCGTTTTATTCCCAAATCCAACTTATTTCGGCCCAATTTGAAGCCTAACAAGTTTGCATATTAACCTAGCCAATTACCATGAGTTAAGCTTAACCATGGTTACCTAAAAGTCATTTTTGAAGATAAAAATTCAGCCAGGCATGTAGATTAGTCAAAAAAATACAACCCAAACACAAACCTCATCTCTCTCCCTCCCCTCTCTAAGCCCACGGCCAGCCTCAGCTACAACCACTATTCTGGTGTTTTTCGATAAGTTCCCAGACAGCCTTAGCTGCCTCTGACTTGCCCTGATATCCTAGTATCACTAGCTACCATCCTCCATCCTCAAAACCACCAAGCGTCACCTCCACCTCTACTTTTTTTCAAGTTCAAAGTGAGTAACCCAAAGCTTATATTCTTTGGATTTTTGATTTTGATTCTCGTTTATGTTGATTTGAGTTTTGATCATGTTCTTTGGATGAAAACAAGAGTTATTTTGATGTTTTTAATTGTTAATTGAGTTTGGATCATGCTAGGGTTTAGGGTTATTTATGAGCATGCAAGCTTAAGGTTGGAAGTATGTGTTTTTTGGATTCTTTGTATTTGATTTAGTGGCTTTAATCTCTAATAATGTTTGTGAGGGTGTTTTTGGTGATCTTGGATGAGATGATGAGGAAGCAAGTTGGCCAAAAGTAAGGGTTTTAACGATTATGCAAGGTTTACATTTCCTTCAATAGCAAGCATGTTATTTGTGTATATTTGATTGAGAAATGAGTCTTTGATGTATATGATTATGAAGTGAAATTGAGTATAATGGCTTTGTATGGTGATGGGAATAACCAAAACTTTGCCATATGATTTTAAGAAGTGATTTTAGATGAGGATTTGTGTGAAAAGAGGGGAAAAAGCAATGATAGTGAGGGCTGGAAAATGACAGAAAACATAGCAAGTTTTGTCAATAAATTGGTAATGATTGGCATTACCAAAAATTATGGTTTTTGGTCAATAGATAGATAATTGAGTTAACTTTCAAATGCCTTTTGAATCGCCTCAAGCCATGGTCTATGGAAAAAATTATGACCGTTTTACTGGAACCGCACTGGTTAGACCAAACTGGCACACTTGTGTTCTAACCCCATTTCGGGAACCCTATTGTCGGAATCATATTTTATACTGTAAATGAAAGTTTTTTGGGGACTTCTTAAGATTCTATATTGGGGAATTATGTCTCAAATGGAGATCAGGAGATTAGGTTATAAGTTATTTACTTTAGCCCTTATTACGCCCTTCCTTTTCTTTTACTAAAGTATTAACTATGAAAATAAATACATTTGCTAACTATATGTTCCTATAATGATATTTTTGTACAGAGACATGGCCTACTCTATCATTTCCTCCCCTTTTGTGCATAATCATACTTAGTGACATTTCATTAAAAATCCTAGGTACGTTCATTGTCTGTAGCTTTAGAAATTAGCACGTATTTATCAAAATTATAGTGTTTTGGTAAGTACGTCAATGAATTAGTTTAATCAGTGATTTATCACATAATTAATAACCCCATCAGTTATCAGTTATGGGACATTGCTCTTCAGTTACCCACGCGGCTTCAGGCCAAGTCCCCCGATCGGCTGGGTAGGTGTACACATATATTCATATCGTAATAGTTACTAGAGGTTCACTATCAGATAATAATTGACAATGCAATTTTACATTCATCTCATTCCCTTAATTAAAATGAATTGTAATACGAGCCCAACCAATTTTTAAGTGTGTAGTTAACAATACAGAAATGTATGTACTGGGCTTCGGCTTATAGTTCGAAATGTTTTCATGTTTTGTTTTATGAAAATGCTCAGTGAATCGCCCTTCGGCGGGCAGGCCAGCTGGAGAAGATAAGTGAGCAGGAACGTCTAAAAGGAATAGTGGTGTTTTAGTGCTGAAATGTTTTGAGTAATGTATTGTGAGATATGTTGATGTTAGAATTATATACTCTGCTAAAAGTTATAATATTTTGATGTAAACTATGAGATTGTTAGTTACTGTTGATGTTAGATTGATGGTTTGCCTTTATAAATGTCGTGTGGTGGTAATGATGTTCAGCTTGGTTACGTTTAATTATTTTTAAGTCAAGCCTTGTCCTTTTTGGACGGCAGTAACACCCCAATCATTGAGGATATCACTACTAATTGATGATGTTTATTAATGAGAACGTAAATAGTGAATTATGTACATTTGGGGTGTTACGAATTTGGTATCAGAGCTAGGCTTTGATTTTCCTGATGGGATATGGAGTATGGAGCTTAGATTTAGGAGGGTTAGAAGGGATATTAGTAAGGAATATTATATACTATTAGAGACTTCTAATATAAGAAATGCATGTTGCTTATCTTTGATATACCCTTCATTTATATTTTCCTTGCTAGATGGATCCCTACACAGTCAACATGATACCTGGTACATCTGTGGCCGCTTATATTTCACTGTTGCACGCTAACATGATAGCTCATACCCAGGACCCTTTCTCTGAGTTTCACAAGATCACAGTTCGTGCAAACAGATTGTTATGGTCCTTACCCACGATTGATCCGTGGGTAGAGTTCAGGCTTCGTTATCATCATTTCATGATGACGGGAAACCCAGGTTGGGACGGACCTAAGTTTTAGGTCTAGGCCTCTAGGGGGCTTGGGCGACTATTACCTCAGAGTTGATGTTGCGTGAGGAGTTTGAGAGATGGAGATTACTATAGAGACTCTTCAGTACATCTTTCCTTTACACCAGGCACATTCCCCCCCTGCACCGCCCGTACCAGCACAGAGAACACCATTGCCGCCCGTACCGGGTACTCCACAGATGCCTGACGGTCTTGGGGAGTCACATGTGGTGGTGGATTTCCCCAATACACCAGAGATCGTGGTGCTTAGTTATGATGACAAGCCCATAGAGGGTTTTGAGGATGAGGACGATGCAGAGGAGGATCAGGACATTGATGAGATAGTAGAGGAGCAGCAAATGGATCAGGAGGTCGATGAGGCAGTGGGAGAGCAGTAGGTTGATCAGGAGGTTGATGAGGTGGAGTTAGGGGTATCGGACAGTAGCTTTAACTTAGGCGAGGAGCCGGAGGATGAGTCTGACCTAGATTATGATCCGTTTAGGGATCGTTAGATTTTTTTTTTTAAGGTTTTGATTTGAGCAGGTTACATTTTGAGCCCCGCATGTATATAGTATGGTCGGATTGGATAGTTGCATTTTGTGTAGCATATGACATTGTATATAGTTAGTCAAATCCTTTCGGTCGTGATGACATGGTTCGTTTGTTTTTGGGGCATGTGATAGACTTAGGCACTGGGGGCTATTTAGTGTTTTAGGTAGGAGTTAGGGCTAATCTTACTTAGCCAGCTAGATGTATTATATTTTGTTGATCATGTATATAAGTAGGCAACTATGTATGTAAATAAGCAGTTATGAAATGATATAATAAAGCCTTGGGTTCTACTTTAACCAATATTTAAGCGATATTAAATGTATTTGTTAGGTATGCTTATCTTATATGTTTGAATATTCCAGTGATTGAATTGTTTCGTTTAATGTATGATCAGAATGTCTGAGTTAGTGTAAAACAATGCGGAGATTCTTATAGAGGATAACTTGGATCATGGCTAGGGATCAGGTGAACAAGCCTTACATCATGTGCCACCAAATTTTGCCCAAATGCCACCAATTCCTTCTAAGTTCACTAACAACATTGGGGACCCGAACTACTAGCCGGCCTTAGTAGCTGAACTGGCGAAGCGGATCCCCCAAGTACCTACTGAAACCCCTCCTAAAGATGATAAATTAGCAGATAGGGTAGCATGACGCAACCTTAAGGTGTGTGATGGAAATTATGATCTAGTAGCATTGAAGGAATGGGTAAGGGGAATTGAGAAAATCTTTATAGTGGTAGAGGTGCTAGAAGAAAAGAAAGTAAACATTGGGATGTATTATTTGACTAGCGAAGCTGATATTTGGTGGAACACTATTAAGGATAAGCTCATATGGCCTGAATTCACCTGGAGTAAATTCTTAGATGAGTTGAGGGCAAAATTTTACCCAGTCATCACCCAAAGACAAAAGGAGAAAGAGTTTATGGAGCTAAAGATGAGTGGCAACGTGACTGTGATACAGTGTGCCAGTAAGTTCACAGAATTATCCAGATTTGTCCCTGAATTTGTGTCATCTAAAAGGCTAAAGATGAGGAGGTTTGAAGAGGATTTGGCCTTCTATATTCGAAATCAATTAGCTGGGCAACCAATCTTGACTTACCAAGAGCTATATGAGCGAGTTGTTGAACTGGAGCAAGTGAAGACAGAATTAAGGGCCTTGAACCCGATCAACCAAAAGAGAAAAGGGTTTGAGTAAGGAACTCCGAATGAGAGTGTGAACCAGAAGAAATATTCTCTAGCTCCACCCAAGAGCCATCCTGCAGGCTTGGCGGAGCCCTGTGGGAAGTGTGGAAGAACCAATCACACCACCCATGAATGTCGAGTAGGAACTAATAAGTGTATGTGGTGTGGAAGCCCTGAACACCTCATTGCTGCCTACCCACGAAGGTTGAAGGCTATAGATAAGGGTGTGGCAAAACCCTTGGCCCACCTTACCAAGGGACCCCACCGCTAAGGCCTGCACCGGTAGGACGAGCATATGTAATGAGCAAGAAGGAACCTGCAACCTGTGGTATGGTAGTCATTGGAACCCTCCTTTTAAATTCAAAGTCATTTTGTCTCTTATTTAATTCGGGTGCTACTCATTCATTTATATCTACACGATCTGCCATACAATTAAACCTGGAGGGTAAGAGAACGGAAACCAATTATAGGATCAAGCTACCCAATGATTCTGTGATTGAATGCCCCATCTCCTATAAACTTATTCCCATTTCTATTGGTGGAACCACCTTTCCTGTGGATTTGATTCAATTTGATTTGTCTGATTTTGATATGATTTTGGGAATGAATTGCTTACACACTTATGAAGCTAAGGTTGGCCATGAAGATCTTAAGGTTATTTTAAAGGATGAAAAAGGAAGAGAAGTATGCTTCTATGGGTAGAGAGAGGAAAAACCTTGTCCCCTAATTTCTACTATGAAACAAGTAAACTATTATGTTAGGGGTGTATTGAATATTGGTACTATGCTATTGACACCCAAACAAAAGAAGAAAAGGCAGGAAATATTCCTGTAGTTTGTGAATTTGGAGATGTTTTTCCTGAAGAGTTACCAAGACTACCCCTGCAGAGGAAAATTGATTTTAGAATTGAATTAATCCTTGATGCCAAACTTATCTCTAAAGTGCCACATCATATAGCCCCAACTGAGCTTAAGGAGCTGAAGATTCAGTTAGATGAGCTGTTACAAAAGGAATTTATCAGACCAAGTGTGTCACCATGGGGTGCTCCAGTGTTGTTCGTAAAGAAAAAGAATGGAACCTTAAGGCTATGTATTAACTACAGGGAGTTGAACAAGATCACCATCAAAAATAAGTATCCTTTGTCGCGAATAGATTACTTGTTTGACTAACTTCAAGGAGCAGGAGTCTTTTCTAAGATTGATTTGAGGTTAGGGTACCATCAGCTTAGGATTAAACCTGAAGACATCTGCAAGACTGCGTTTAGGACCATGTATGGTCACTATGAGTTTACAGTGTTGCTGTTTGACCTTACCAATGCCCCCGCATCATTCATGGATCTTATGAGTAGGGTCTTCAGACCTTATCTAGACAAGTTTGCAGTGGTGTGCATAGATGACATCCTTATTTATTCTAAAGATAGAGAGGAACATGCTGATTATTTGAGGATGGTGTTACAAACCCTGAGGGAGCATCAACTTTATAGTAAACTAAAGAAGTGTGAATTTTGGTTGGAAGAAGTGGTATTCTAGGGGCATGCGGTTGCAAAAGAAGGAATTAAAGTTCACCCCCAGAAGGTGAAGCTAATCATGGAATGGTCAAGGCCTACTAATGTCACTGAGATTAGAAGCATCCTGGGTTTAGCAGGCTATTATCGAAGTTTCGGTAAGGACTTTTTGAAAATAGCTTTACCCCTGATCAATCTGTTGAAGAAAGTGAATAAATTTGAGTGGACATAGAAGTGTGAAAGAGCTTTTCAAGAGCTAAGATAGCGATTAACCACCGCCCCAATCCTAATGCTATCAGTGAAAGGTAAGGAGTATACCATCTATAGTGATGCTTCAACGAACAGATTAGGGTGTGTTCTGATGTAGGAAGACAAAGTAGTAGCTTATGCCTCTCGATAGCTCAAGCCTTGTGAGAAAAATTACCCTACCCATGACCTGGATTTAGCAGCCATGGCCTTTGTATTGAAAATTTGGAGACATTACTTATATAGGCACCATGCAAGATCTATACTGACCATCAAAGTCTGAAGTATATCTTCACCTAGAAGAAACTCAATTTGAGACAATAGCATTGGCTTGAGTTGTTTAAAGACTACAATTTACAGATTCAATGTCATCAAGGAAAAGCAAATGTTGTAGCAGATGCCCTGAGTAGGAAAGCGCAAAATAGCTCAAACATTGTGGTGATTACTCAGTTGAGTCTCTTGAGAGAGCTTGAGAACTTGGGAATTCAACTAGTGTCCCATAGGCAAGCAAATGTCCAATTATCAGCACTTACTTTATAGCCTTCCATAGTGGAGGAAATTCAGGTGAACCAGGAAAGTGATCCTGAACTCCAAAGAATAAAGCAAAATTTAGAGAAAGAAAAGTCTCCTGGGTTTGCAGTGCATGAGGATGGGACCCTGTGATTCCAGAATCGCCTATGTGTACCCAAAAATGAGAAATTGAGGAAACAGATCCTAGAGGAGGCTCACAATACTCGCTACTCGGTGCATCCAAAAGGTACCAAGATATACAGAGACTTAAGACAATACTTCTGGTGGAATAATATGAAAAAGGAGGTTGCAGAATATGTAGATAGGTGTTTAGCTTGCCAGAAGGTTAAAGTAGAGCATCAGCGTCCCGTGGGTGAACTGCGACCTCTAGAAATTTCCACTTAGAAGTGGGATTCAATCTCAATGGACCTCATTATGGTCTTACCCATTTCTACCTCGAAGCAGAATGCTATCTGAGTCATAGTTGATCGACTTACCAAGTCAGTTCATTTTTTGCCAGTTAGAGATACTTGGGGAGTTGAAAAACTAGCCCAACTGTATGTTAAAGAGATAGTCCGCCTGTATGGAATCCCCTTAGACATAGTATCAGACAAGGATCATAGATTTCAAGCTTGTTTTTGGCAAGCACTTTAAAAAGTCTTTGGGACTAAATTGAACTTTAATAGCTCTTATCACCATGAGACAGATGGGCAAACTAAAAGAGTGAATCAAATTCTAGAGGACATATTAAGAGCATGTGTATTGGAGCTCCAAGGAAAATGGGAAGACAATTTACAACTGGTGGAGTTCTCTTATAACAATAGCTACCAGTCCACTATCAAAATGGCCCTGTTTGAGGCTTTATATGGGAAAAAATGTAGAACCCCACTGTACTAGAGTGATTTGGACGAGGCATTGATCATAGGTCCCGAAATGATTTAAGAAACCATTGAAACAATAAGCAAAATTCGGGAGCATATTAGGATTGCCCAGAGTCTGGCAAAAGAGTTATGCAGACAAAGAAGAAGGCCTTTGGAGTTTCAAGTAGGCGATAAAGTTTTTCTGAAAGTTTTGCCAACAGAGGTATCAAGAGGTTCGGAGTACGGGGCAGATTAAGTCTATATTGGACCTTATGAAATCATTCAAAAGTTAAATCTCGTAGCATATCGGCTGGATCTACCAGTAGAACTAGAACGCATGCATAACGTGTTTTACATCTCTCAGCTTAGGAAATATATTCCAGATTCGGACCACACCATTGAATCTAAACCTATTGAAATCACTGAGGATCTAGAATATGAGGAGCTTCCAGTCCAAAGACTAGATTGTAGGACTAAGCAGTTGCACAACAAGCAGATACCTTTAGTCAAGGTACTTTGGACAAACCATACATCCCAAGAAGCCACTTGGGAGACCGAAGAAGAAATGAAAGACAAGTACCCACATTTATTTGAGTTAATCTTGCATGACATGATAAAGTTCATGAGTTTCAAGGACGAAACTCTTTAAGGGGGGAAGGCTATAATAACCAACCCTAAATTATGTTTATTTATTTAATTACCTCATGTTAATGATTTTCTCATATTTATTTATCGCATTTCATTATTTCAGTGGAAAAAAAAGAAAATAATAATTTCATTTGGGCTCTCACTGGGCAATTCGGGTTTTATTTATTTATTTAATTATTAACTAAAACTTGGAAGATATTGATATTAGGCCCTAAAAAGTTTAGTCTAAGTAATTTATTTTGTTTTCTGTAACATTACAATAATTTAATTTTGAGTTACGCAAAAACATTATCATTACGAAGAGTTTTATTCTCGAACCCAACTTATTTCGGCCCAATTTGAAGCCCAACAAGTTTGCATATTAACCAAGCTAATTACCATGAGTTAAGCTTAACCATAGTTAGCTAAAAGTCATTTTTGAAGATAAAAATTCAGCTAAGCATGTAGATTAGTCAAAAAAATACATCCAAAATACAAACCTCATATCTCTCCCTCCCCTCTCTGAGCCCACGGCCAGCCCCAGCTACAGCCACTGTTCTAGCATTTTTCAACAATTTTCTGGCCAGCCTTGGCTACCTCCGACTCCCCTAACGCCCTAGTATCACTAGCTACTATCTTCCATCCTCAAAACCACCAAACATCACCTCCACCTCTACTTTTTTTTTCAAGTTCAAAGTGAGTAACCCTAAGCTTGTTTTCTTTGGATTTTTGATTTTGATTCTTGTTTATGTTGATTTGAGTTTTGATCATGTTCTTTGGATGGAAACAAGAGTTATTTTGATATTTTTAATTTTGATTGAGTTTGGATCATGCTAGGATTTAGGGTTATTCATGAGCATGCAAGCTTAAGGTTAGAAGTATGTGTTTCTTGGATTGTTTGTATTTGATTTAGTGATTTTAATCTCTAAATAATATTTATAAGGGTGTTTTTGGTGATCTTAAATGAGATGAAGAGAAAGTAAGTTAGCCAAAAGATAGGGTTTTAATGATTATGCAAGGTTTAGCTTTTTTTTTTTAATAGCAAGCATGTTATTTGTGTATATTTAATTGAGAAATGAGTCTTTGATGTATATGATTATGAAGTGAAATTGAGTATGGTGTCTTTGTATGGTGACGGGAACGATCAAAACTCTGTCACATGATTTTAAGGAGTGATTTTAGATGAGGATTTGTGTGAAAAGAGAGGAGAAAGCAATGACAGTGAGGGCTGGAAAATTACAGAAAATAGGGCAAACTTTGTCAATAAACTGGTGATGATCGGCCTTGCGAAAAATTATAATTTTTGGTGAATAGATAGATCAGTGAGTTAGCTTTCAAATTCCTTTTGAATCGCCTCAATCCGAAGTCTGTAGAAAATGTCATGACTATTTTACTAGAACTGCACTGGTTAGACCAAAACTAGCACACTTATGTTCTAACCCCATTTTGTGAACCCTATTGTGGGACTCATGTTCTATGCTATAAATGAAAGTTTTTCGGGACTTCTTAAGCTTTCTACATTGGATAATTATGTCTCAAATGGAGATTAGGAGATTAGGTTACGAGTCATTTACTTTAGGCCCTATTACACCCTTACTTTTCTTTTACTAAAGTATTAACTATGAAAATAAATACATTTGTTAACTATATGTTCCTACAATGATATTTTTGTACAGAGACAGGGCCTAATCTATCATTTCTTCCCCTTTTATGCATAATCCTACTCAGTGACATTTCATGAAAAGTTCCAGGTATCTTCATTGTCTGTATCTTTAGAAATCAGCACATATTTATCAAAATTATAATGTTTTCGTATGTACATCAATGAATCAGTTTAATCAGTGATTTATCACATAATTAGTGACCCCATAAGTTATCAATTACAAGACATTACCCTTCAATTACCCGTGCAGCTTTAGGTTAGGTCCCCCGATCGGCTTGACAGGTGTACACCTATTTTCATATCGTAACAGTTACTAGGAGTTTACTATCAGATAATACTTGACAATGCAGTTTTACATTCATCTTATTTGTTGTTTTTAATTAAAATGAATTGCATTGTGGGCCCAACCAGTTTCTCAGTGTGCAGTTAACAATACAAAAATACATGTACTGAGCTTCGGCTTACAGTTCGAACTGTTTTCATGTTTTGTTTTAGGGAAATGCTCAGTGAATCGCCCTTCGATGGGCTGACCGACTGGAGAAGATAAGTGAGCTGGAATGTCTAAAAGGAACAGTGGTGTTTTAGTGCTGAAATATTTTGAGCACTGTATTGTGAGATATTTTGATATTAGAACTATATACTCTGCTGAACATTACTATATTTTGATGTAAACTATGAAATCATTAGGTACTGTTGTTGTTGGATTGATGGTTTGCCTTTACAAATGTCGTGTGATGGTAACGATGTTCAGCTTAGTTATGTTTAATTATTTTTAAGTTAAGCCTTGTCCTTTTTGGACGGCGGTAACGCCCCGATCATTTGAGATATCACTACTAATTGATGATGTTAATTGATGAGAACGCAAATAGTGAATTATATACATTTGGGGTGTTGCAGCTAACTAATCTATTGGCCAATCAAAGCCACCTTTAGCACCAAAACATGTAAGTCATTCTTTTTTTTCTCTTGAACCTGCTTTGTGTTTTGACCATTTAGGTCCGATGCCTCCCTTTTGGTTGTGAATAATTTGAAAGTAATTTAGATGTTTGAACAATCTATTGAAATGGCCTTTGAGTAACTTATCGTAACTAAACTTTGAAGTGGACGCTGAGGGTACCATGACTTAAATAATTTCCATAGTATTGAATGTGTTCAAGAAAGTAGTGGGCAACTTATATATAGTCTTGTTAATTCTCAATTCGGGCTTTTTAAGGTTGTAGTTGACAATCTCACCAAAAGCTTGAGTTACCAGGGTAGACGTAAGTTTGAACAGAGATGGATGCATAAAGAATTGAAACTTGATTACTTCAATGCAACTTAATGGTAAATGATCTTTGTGAACCACACAACTTCCTAGTTTTGATTCACCTTCATTTGAATGGACATTAATATGCAAATTATTGTAGTGGATGCAAGTGAAAAATAGTAGATTTAATGAATGTATAGTGTTATTTTTGTAGGATCTAAATCATCGAATTTTCAACAAAGAATGCCTATGAAGAACAAGAGAGAAGATAAAAAGAAAATATGATGACAATGAAGTTCAGGACAAAAGTCACGTAGATCGAGCACTATATTCGTTATCACTTTTTTCTTTTCACTAGTCGCAAACATTTTGATTAGTATGATTAGTATTACCGCACTGCTAAAATTGTAATGCTTTTGTAGGCAAGTCTTTTGATATAATGATGTTAATTCTTCTTTAATTTGGATATGTATTAATTTAATTTTGCATCTATATTTTGATTTTGTGACATGTAATGCCCGAGTATTTAATCGTTTTTAATTAATTTTAAATCTGGCATCATGCATATAATTATAATTATTCGGAGCAGTGAGCTACGCATTTTCTGTTTCTAAGATTAAGCAGAGCGCTGCATGAATCAAAAATATTTGATAATATGAAACATTTTTTCAAGTTTGTAGAATAATAGATAATTATGCGAAAGTATAAGGTTCCTAATTTAAAAAAAAAAATGTGCTATATCCAAGCATGGTCGGGAAATTACTGGACCATAATATTTTCTCAATGACTAAGAAACTAGAAGGAGCAATTAGAAGTGGACAAATGTGTGACCAAGTTTAGACCAAGTGGGAAGAGAAAAAGAAATGTGATAAGATCAAATTTATTAGATGTGACTAAGGTTTGTCTAGATTAATTAGGTCTTGGCTAAATTAAAACAAAGCAAGAGTTAAAAAAAAAAAAAAAAAAAAAAAAAAGAAGAGAGAGAGAGAAAGAGAGGAGCTGCTGAACCTGCGACCCCTCGGTCTACTGGCCTTCCTTGTTGCTGTCCCCGGTCAACTGACGCCAGCAACGGCATTGTCGCGGACCCTCCGACCACCGGCGGACCCTGCGACCACCGGCAGCCCGTCAGGCCGCCCCCACCCTCCTCCCTTTGTCCTCTGTTTTAGCCCCTGCCCAACCCAAACAGGGCCTTGCTCAGCCCGATTTCAAGCGCCTGCTGCTGAAAACCAGCCACTCAGAAGCCCTCTCGACCACTAGAGCCATCACCACCTCTCACCCTCTACAGCTCCACCCACCTCCATCCTCACTTAATAGCAATCAAGGTGATTCCAACTCACTCTTCCTCCATTTCAATTCAAGCTTATAGATTGTGTAGTGGTAGAATCTTGGTGAATGATGGTTTATTTGTACAAATAAATTGAGTAAGTTGGGTAACTCTTAATGGAATTGATTTGATGAGGTATGTAAGTGGGTAAATGAGGTTATGTATCATGGATTAATCTAGTTCATGACAACTTATGTGAACAAAGAATTGAGTTAGGTCTTGCCTGAATGGGGATGAGATGAGGTTGTATTGACTTAGGATGTTAATGACCATGCAAATGGAATGAGTGCTACTTGGTGAGTTAAACTCAGAAGTCATGTGGCCATGGTAAAGCTTGAATAAGATGTGGTTAGGGTGGATAAGCAAGTTATGCATAATTATAGAATTATGTAAATCAGGTGATCATGTGATTAATTTGAGATGATCATAGGTATGGGGAGCAAAGGGTAAATGAAGTTCTTGATATAGTTAAGTAAGGAAAAGGAAAAAGGGGAGGGGATTAAAGAGGTTGTGACCCCGAATTAATTAGGATGATGTTATAAACCTGAAAGGAACAGTGTATTCAAATGGAAACCTCAAGGAGAAAAATTAGAGATATATGCCCAATAATGATGTGAATTGATTAAGTGGATAACTAGGAATTAAGGAAGAATATCCTCTACTAATCATATAAGCCAAGAGTTAATAAGAAGATCAGACGAGTTACCTAGTCTAAAAAGGTTTAGTTAAAAGACTCATGAAGCATGGAATTAATAAGTAGCTAAATCAAGTGATTAATGAGTGTTGACTGTATTTATCAATCTCTGGTTAGGCTAAAGGTGGCAAGATTGAGACTAAAAATGCATAGAGAAATCAACCACGTAAATTTTAGGAAAGAGGAACATTGTTATTGTTTTGCCGTATTTTAGCAAGAAAGGAAAGGTCCACGAGGCATTTCCTAAATAGAGCCTGTAATATTATTCCATTAGTTGTAAGTTGTGATAATTGAAAAATATCATGGTAATATGGAGTAAAGACTTATTAGAGTGACTTCTCGTGAACACAAAGCTTGAATTGGATCACAGAAAACATGGGCATAAATTGAGAGGTAAAAAGGGAATATTGATTTCTTTTATAGGTGCGTTATTGTTTGTATCCTTCAAAGACATTTAAACTTTGATTTCCTAACGTTAGTAAGTTTTATTCAGCAACTAGAACCTTAAGGACTCGTTTCATTGTCCATTGTTCAATGTTCAAAGTTCAGTGTTCATAGTGTTTGCTAGCAGAGAGTTCATGGCTCGGGCCCTTTTCCCGTCGATCGAGGAATTTGTAATTCATTGTTCATTATTTCCATGACTATTGTTCATAGATACAAGTCATAATCTAGGACAATAAAAAATTAATGCTCGACTTTGAATACAGTAATTCTTAAAAGACATTTACAGAGCAGAGTTTTCTTATTGCGCGGTCGCTCATTGACTCCTGCGAAAGTCCATTTAACTGTACAAAGGTAATATATTAAGCTTTGGCTCATTTTTCTTATGCTTTATGTTTTTAAACTGTTTTAGGGAAGAAGAAACGATTGGTGGTTAAGCGGGAAGCCAAGGAAGCTAAGGGCCCAGAGGAAGTGGGCTAGCGTAGTGGGTGTTAACTCCTTGACCTAGCGAAATATTTTGTGGGCATGGAACTGGCCTTCCTTTTCTTGGATGTTGGTGAAATGTTGCAGAAAATGTAAATTCATTTTGGACTTAGTTAAATGTTTGTGTGACACCTAGCTTGCAATATTCAGTGACAAGTTAGACTTCATATGGTATGCATAATGTATCTAGTGTTTGTTACCTATCTAGCTGACTCTGATTCTTAAATGTAGCTTTATCCCCAAGGGACGACGGTAATGCCCTAGTTGCATAGCGCATTTCGCTGGCTCTTAATTCTTATTAAAACAGGTATTTAGAGGGCAGTTAAGGTGGATGTATCCCATTGAGAGGGTGAAGGGGAATGAAGGGCTATGTCTCTATCACAGAAAACGGGCTATTATAAAATGTTTTTTCAAAATTATCTGTTAGTGAAAGTTTTACTGATAAATCTGAATTTTCCCAATACATCTTTGTCAACAAATTAAATTTGTCGCAACAAGCTTTGACTAACAATTGATGACTATTTGCTGCAAATAGTATTTCTTGGTAAAACGTTTGGTGACAAAATTTTTGCCGACAGTTTAGTGACATATAAATATCTATTGTTGAAAACCTTTGCCAATAGGAAAACCTTTCCTGCGACTTGCTATGGTTCTTCCACTTATTACTTAAAATTTTAGGAGTTATGTCTAATCGGCTTCCACCAAGCCAAAACCATAACAACCAAGGCCAATAGTTTCAAGAAATTCACTTAAAATGTGAACCATTTGTATAGATATGTTGATCACAACCCAACATCACGACATTTAATTCCTAAAAACTCACACAAATGGTTCCAGTTCTTACATATGAAGTCCTCTTTTGGGAAGCGATATCGCAAGGAAAATTTTTTAAAATTTCTAAACATATTTCAAAGACATGCAAGAGGAGTTAAGGAAATAGATATTACTTTGGTAGGATCGGCACCTAATAGCCTGAGCTCGGATCGAGATTGATGGATCTAAATGATATAATAGTAGGTCACAACATGGATCAAACCTAAGTTAATTTCACAACCCAACTGACTCAACAAGGTCCAACGTGGAATTACACTTCTAAACTAAAAATTTTCACACCACTTAAATTTATTTTTATTAATTATTTCCTAATTCTTTTTAAGGAAAATTAAATTTTTTTAAAAAAAAGGACAAATACTCAAGCTTAGGTTAAATTTGAGTCCCAACTTCTAGAGGCGACAAGTTGACCTCCCAATATCATATTATAACAAATGAATACATTATAAAAAGTTCTAGATGTGTACTGTGACTTTAGTTTTGAACTAGCTATCGACAACAACAATATGTACTGTAAAAACACTTAAATTTATTTTTATTAATTATTTCTTAATTCTTTTTAAGGAAAATTAAATTTTTTTTAAAAAAGGACAAATACTCAGGGGTTAAATTTTAGTCCTAACTTCTAGAGGCAATAATTTGACCTGCCAATATCATATCGTAACAAATGAATACAATATAAAAAGTTCTTGATGTGTACTATGACTTTAGTTTTGAACCAGCTATCGACAACAAAAATATGTACTGCAAAAACTCAAGGTTTCTTTCACCACTGGTGAGAAGAGTCCATTTTGCACACTTGTGTAGAGAAATCTATATTTCTTCATACAAAGCTCAAAACTAGTAATTCAAAAATCTTAATATAGCAGACTCGTAAATCTAAGTATCCTTTTTTTTAATTTTTATGGCACTCAATCATTCCATGTAAATTTTACAAAATGAGCCTAATGTGGTCTAGTTTCTAATCTCACTTAAACTTGTAGCATATACATCAGTGACCATGCCTATTGACTACTAACCACCAATTTAGTCTCCAATCATCCAAAAATGTTGAATACCACTTCTAGGTGCTAACAACTCTAACCAATCCTATGAGAAGATTAAGGAGATAGCAAACTAGGGTTTTACCTAATGCTTTAAATATGGTTGCTCTAGAGGAAGGTGTTTCTTACTAAAAAAATCCAAGATTTGAAAATTTTGATTACAAATATGGGTAAAAAAATATTTATCAAGGGTAATGACAATACTCAATACCAAAACCTCCACTTTGTACACATGCATACATATATATTTTTTTAAACCTTAAAACCATTCACATTCACTGCAAACAAAGAAATAAAAAAAAAGAAGAGAGAGTGGTAGCAGCTTGGCGGTGAAATGGTGAAGGTAGTGGTGACTTGTGGAGTTAAAGGTCACCAACGACAGTGCCAGCGATAGCTACAAGTAATGCAAAAATGGACACGTCGATGAGAGAGAGGGGAAAAAGAGAGACAGAAAAAGAGAAGAGAAGAGAAGAGAGAGAGAAACACCAGCAAGGGCGGTGGTGGCCGGCGGTGTCCAACTAGGTGGAATGGCAGCTACCAAGCAGGCAGCTTGCAGGTAGTGGTGGTAACAGGAGAGTGAGACAAAGCGTGAGACACTGCAAAAAGATACGTCCTCCGTCTGTACTTAATATGCCACACATACCTAGGTGTGGAGGTGATAGTTTTGAGGGTACACGAATATAAGAGAGGGTGAATTGTGTTGTCCGATTTTTTAGAGTTTCTGGAAACACTCTCAAGAACAGTTCAGACAAAGTGTTTGCAGTGAACCAGAAACGGAATAGCAGATGAAAAAAAAAATGCACACGGTGTTTTTACGTGAAAAACACCTCTGGCCCAACTGAGGTGAAAAATCACGACCTACACCTGTAGGATTTTCACACATTTCCACTATACGGGCCAAATACGTTACAGAAGTAACCTACACCGTTACAAATGTAACACTCACGTAACCGTCTACCCCAAGACAAGTTACACTACGTCCAAAGTCTCCCTAGACTTGGACACACTCAATTCTCACTGATGAAAAGAGGAAATGAAATGAACACCTCAGTTTAGATACTTCTAAATAAGCGGGTGTAAGGTGTAATTGAGCGCCTAGTATGCCAATGAAGAAGATTCGACTTTTGCATACACTTTGAAGGTTTTTCTTTCTGAAAATATACTCACAAAGCACGTTTTAACCCCTTGAAAAACCGTGAGTAATGCTGAGGTAGAAAAATTTCTTAAATAAGAGTGTATGTGGGAAAAAAACAATATTAAATTTTTGTGTGCTTTTGCCGTAAGACTTGGTAATTCGCCCACTAACAACTTGAGCCGCAAGGATAAATGAGTACCACAAATTTCCAACAGCCAAGCCCACAATTTTCTCCAACTATTAGCCACATTCTAAAAATCGGAGTTGTTTTACTTGGTGAAAAATTCACCCTAAAAAGTAGGCTAAAAACTCTCCACAATATTTTTTTCAAAGCCAAAAATAACTCTTTTGGACTCAACGGTTACAGAAGGCATATCTTAGACATTTCAAAAACGTTAGCCCAAAAATCAAGGAAAAATCGTGAAATTCAGTTTTGGCTAAGAAACACTCTGAACCCTGTTCCCAGAACTGGTCTGAGACAGTGTTCTAAGATATCTAAAAAACCATTCAAAGTAAATGTCGAATCAAGATCTTCTAATTGGCATAGTAACAAGAATCTAAGAAAATAAAATAAGTACCAAACCAATGGCTCTTGGTAATCAGCTGGACAGCTTGTACACGATTTGACTTATCGCTCCAAATATTTTGACGCTTCTCAGAACTGTTTCTTGAGCTGTTCTGAAGTACTCCATGTTCTTTGATGCTCCTTGGGTCCTTGCCAGTCAGCTGCTTTGAAGAACTGTTTCTAGAACTGTTCTGAACCGATATTCTGAAACACATGTACTTTCCAACAACTGTTTTAAGACACTGTTCTCAAACACTTATTGATCAAGCAAGATATTTCAAAAATGTTTTCCACATCCTGTCAACAACACATAACTCAAGCACAACCATATAGAGCATTACTTTTGTGTTTGTTATCATCAAAACCTTATATAAGTATGAGGTCAACAGGAGGGGAAGAAATGCATATTGTGTATCTTTGTTGACTGCCATACTTTCTATGTGAGATAGGACGAATCGGTATTTCACCATGGTTCATGCATGGAAGACGGTTCAATTGCTAGCATGGTAGAACAAATTTTTTGTAAAAAAAGGAAAAGACATGCGTTTCTCCAATTTTCGTTTTCGAGGGCCGAAATAATTGAGGCCCCAACTGAACAAACTCCTCATCTCCTTTAGGCATCTCAACTTTCTCATCTCTCTAGATCTTTGTTGATTTTGATGAAGGCAAATTCAACCCCATCATCAATTATATACTGGCTTTAGAGTACAAAATACATGTTTAAAGTCTTGCGGTCTTGCCTAGCCATAATGATGCCTTTACTTCTCTTCTTGCCTTCGCAATTTTTAGGGTTAGATGACCTTGGCTTCTTTCCCTGACTTTAGCGCCGATTATTTGGTATCGTTGGTAGCCCTTGGCAGCTCCTTCCAACTATTGTTGAATCCTATCCAATTTCATGTTTTCTAGCTTGAATTTGTCACTAGGGCTTTATTAATTTGATTTTATTTAGGTTTAGGTTCTTCTCTCTTGATTCTCCACAGATTTTGGGTTCAATAGGATTGCACATCTAGTTATTCAATTATCTACATGTTGAGAAAGATAAGAAATAACCTCTATTCATTCACTTTTGCTACTGGTCTACTACTCAGGTGCATATATTCCTTTTTCTCTTTTGTTTTTTAATTTCTAATCTGTTAATACTCCATAACTTTTGAACAATTGGAGTTCGGGTGCTCTGTGCTTCTTTTATGATTTTTGTTCACCATTTATTTATGTGTGTCTTCTTGAAATTGCACTTTGAGTGTTGGCTACTTTTAGATTGCTAACTTCTCTTTGATTGTCTTTAACTAGCAAAGACATGTGTGTTGCCCCGGGATCAATGTTCTTGAATAAATATAAGTGATTAATGAATAGCATTGAATAATTATTTACTATAACAAAAATTTAAACATAAAAAGCAATAATCTAAAATGATAAATTAGATATGTTCTCAAATAGCATCCTACAATTGTCTATTTCGCAATTAGATATGTTCTCAATTAGTAATTAACAAAGATTTTAAAATTAATCACAAGGCTATAAATGACGAAAGCTTCGAAATCACTCATGTTCAAGTCAAGGCAACGTTTCTTTTATAATATAACATGTTAGATTAGATTAGAATATGACAGTTAAAAATTAGAATATGATAGTTAAAAATGATCAAACTCTAGCAACCAATGTTGAAAACTAGAGCATTGAACACTACAATTCACACCTATTGGGGAGAAAATACAAAGGTACATACGCGTAATATACTTATTAAAAAAAATTTATCTCAAAGCACAGCGCGGGTCTTAGCTACACTATTGAACACCGAATGTGAATAGTAGATAAAATAGAGATCCCAATAGGTAAAAGATGAATTCAATTGTGAATTGAAAATAATAAATTTTTTTACAAAAGAACTATACTACACTATTGCACAACGAATGTGCCGTTGTCTATAGTACTTGTGTAGTAAGTTGCCCCTGAGGGGGGAGCCTTCTACAACATGGAACCTATTTTTGATTGTCTATAAATTGAATTCCAGAACACCATAAACCAAAAGGGAAAAAATGAAGAAGAAGAACCAAAGGAATTATAATCATCAACAATATCACATGTTAAATTGCTCACTAGTCTTGATGCTAGATGGATTGAAATCCATATCCCATCCTTTCTATATAACTACTTCATAATCATCAAGGATGCTAATGAGCCCCTTAATTATATATCACCCCTCATGTCTTACATGATTACTATCCACTGTAGTGGTGCTCGAAAACTAAATTGTACTCATAAAATATAAAAATAAGTAACTGCTCTGAGCTCGATTTCAATCATGCATGAAGTGCAAAAGACAAAGTAATTCAAATAGGGAATAAACAAGTTCTAGCTTAGTCATGAAGAATAACAAAAGCACATTGAACACAAACTTAACATAACTATCAAGTATCAGGAGGACTTATTGAGCTTTTGAAATTTGAAATAATATTGATAACCTGCTCAACCACTTTTCGCCAGGAGCTGATTTATCTACGACGACTTTTGACAATTTCCATGGATGCTTTGTGTTTTGGACAAAAATGTCCTCTTAGTTATTGAGGGGTCGACCATGACCATCCTGCATAATTGATTCTTCTGCTCTACCTGTTTTTACCATAATCACTTGCCAATGTTCCATTACATTAGGATCGTCGCTGTTCATCTTGTACATTGATCCCGGCCACCAAACAAAGTTTGGATTAACTTGCTACTCCATCTTTTGCCCTATTTTAATTTATAAGTCATGGCTACTGGTCTTATTTGAGTTCAAAAAGGGGAGGAGAAACAAAACCTACCACTTATACTTGAGGGCAGTACACCTACATAGTATTTGTGATCAATACATTACATCTGGTCAACATATTTAGTTTTAGGTTTCCTCTTAAATCGTCCACAAATTATTCTACAACTCCAGGATTGTCATGTTACGTAGTTTCAATTTGCAAACACATAGGCTCCCCTTTTTAATTTCCAAGATCCTTTTGGTTTCAACAATCTCCTCACCATACATACATGTACGCATGTGCGTATGCACTTATACATATATATATATACATACATATATATATATATATATATATATATATATATTATATATATAATATATATATGTATATATAAATATAAATATATTACATACATAAGTACCCAATATAAGTGTAATATATATATATATATATATATTATATATATATATCTATATATATCTATATATATATAGTATATATATATATATATCTGTGGGTGCGTTCAGTGCGCGCACGCGCATGTATGTATACATGTACGGGTGTGTGGTGTGCCACACACACATAAACCATACATACTATATATATTATATATAATATATATATACACACACACAGATACATATATATATATATATATATATATAATATATATATATATATATATACCACACACACACAGATATATATATATATATATATATATATATATATATAATATACTATATTATATATATATAATATATATATAGGTATACCTAGATTATATATATATGGTGTGTGTGTGTGTATGTGTGTGTATAATATATTATATATATATATATATATATATATAATATATATATATAGATATATATGGTATACATATATATAAATATAAGTGTGGTTGTGTGTGTTATGTGGTGTTGTATATATATATATATATATATATATCTATCTATATATATATATCTATATGTTAGGCGTGAAGTATATACATATATAAATATCATATATATATATATATATATATCCGTATGTATGTATATAGATGTGTCATGAGATATATATATCTATATATATATATATATATATATTAATATATATATATATATTGTATATATATATATATAAGAGACACAAACACATACATACTTACAAAAGATATAGTATACATGTATATATAAGTATAGATGTGTGTGTGTGTGGTATATATATTAAAATATACATTAAATACATATATATATATAATATATACATATAATATAATATATGTATATATATTACATATTATGTATGTATAATATATATATATATACGACACACACACCACACACATATATATATATATATATATATATATATTATAATATATATATATGTATATGTATACATACATACAAATAAATATATATATATATATATGATATAATATATAGATATATCTAGATATATATATATATATATAGATTATATATATACAATATATTTATGTATGCATGTATGCGCACATATATATATATATATATACTATTATATATATATAATAGTGTAGATAGTATATATATATATGTATTATATACATATATATATAATATGTATATGGATATATGTATAGATATATAGATATAGAGATATATATATCTATATTAGATTATGTATATGTGTATATAGTATTTACTATATATAGAGATCATATATAGTATATATATTAGATTACTATATATATATATATATTATATATATATAATATATATATATAATACATATATGTATGTATGCATGTATGTACACACACACACACACACACACAAACCAGGTATAATATATCTAATGATATATATATATATATATATATATATATATATATATATATATATATATATATATATACATTATATTTATGTATGCATGCAGCACACCACACACACACACATATATATATATATATATCTATATTAGTATATATATATATATATATATATATATTATATATACATCTATATAGATTACATTATATATATATATAATATATATATAATATATATATATTATAGTACTAATATATATATATATATATATATATATATATATAATGTCTATGTAGCGCATGGTCTCAAGCTATAATACAATTAAATGGTACGTATTGTCAAAATGGTCGATCCACAATATTTTTTTATTTTTTTGGGTTTGAATTCGTGCCCTTTGTTAATGATGTTGAGTTTTGCATGTTTATTTAGGCAATATCTATAAGTGCATCAGATGAAATTTAGTTAAGCACTATCAAATGGAATTTTATAGTTCACTCTTTTCGGGCACACATGAAGAATTTGCAATATAGTTTATTTGAATTTTATTTATAAAACAAATTGTCATTCCATAACTTTGGGCCTTCTATTAAAATATTTTTAACAATATACTAATCAATTGATGAATAAACAAAAAGTAATAAGCTTAACAATAAAAGTATCACTCACATTAAAAGCAAACGCAGAAAACTTTTGTCCTAAAAAAAGGTAGGGAATGTTATTTTCACAAACGAAGGCGATGCCAAATTTCTTAAAAATTGCGCAGTTGAAACGTGTGGGCCTGTACCATGTAGTTATGAACGGAAGGCTAATATATATCAATATATCTATATATATAGTTCGATAATATATATATATTTTTTTATATATACATATATTTATATATATATTATATATATATATATATGTTACATACATACAGACGCATACAAAAAAACTACATACAGGATTATAAATACATATATAAATATATCTATACATATATCTATACACACCACGCACCCACACACATATATATATATATATATCATTATATATATATATATATATATATTATAATATATATATATATATATTATACATACACACACACACACACACACACACCAACACAAACATATAATATTTATATATATATATATATATATTATATATTATAATATATATATA